>UCOH01012586.1:0-26951 GCA_900474275.1 Synergus japonicus
CATTTAATCTGCAAAAAAGCCCAAAACAGTTTCACCCACTTAACTCTCTAGTTTCTCCCTTAAAATCAACCCTTAGGCACAAAGAAAATCATTAAAAATCTCCAAACGTCCAGACCTGAAATTTTATCATTTCAAATGGCTTCATATAATGTTAGAAGAAACCGAAAAAAGTTTATCCACTAAAACCCTAGGTTCACCCTCAAAATCAACCCTTAAGCAAAAAAAAATCATTGTAATTCCCCTAACTTCCAAACCTAAAATTTTATCATTTCAAATGTGGTTATTTAATGTTAAAAGAAGCCAAAAACAGCTTCATCCCCTGAGTTCACCCTCAAAATCAACCCTTAAGCACAAATAAAAATTATTATAATTCCCCTAATTTCGAATCCTAAAATTTTATCGTTTCAAATAAGTTCATTTAATCTGCAAAAAAGCCCAAAACAGTTTCACCCACTTAACTCTCTAGTTTCTCCCTTAAAATCAACCCTTAGGCACAAAAAAAATCATTAAAAATCTCCAAACGTCCAGACCTGAAATTTTATAATTTCAAATGGGTTCATATAAAGTTAAAAGAAGCCCAAAAAAAGTTTATCCACTAAAACCCTAGGTTCACCCTCAAAATCAACCCTTAAGCAAAAAAAAATCATTGTAATTCCCCTAACTTCCAAACCTAAAATTTTATCATTCCAAATGTGGTTATTTAATGTTAAAAGAAGCCAAAAACAGCTTCATCCCCTAGATTCACCCTCAAAAATCAACCCTTAAGTACAAAAAAATGATTGTAATTCACTTAACGTCGAAACTTAAAATTTTAGCGTTTCAAACGAATTGATTTATGTCCAAAGAAGTCCAAAACAGTTTCACCCACTTAACTCTAGTTTCTCCCTCAAAATCAACCCTTAAGCACAAAAAAAAACATTAAAAATTCCCAAACATCGAAACCTAAAATTTTATCATTTTAAATGGGTTCACATAAAGTTAAAAGAAGCCCAAAACAGTTTCACCACCTAACCTCCTGAGTTCACCCTCAAAATCAACCCTTAAGCACAAATAAAAATTATTATAATTCCCCTAATTTCGAATCCTCAAATTTCATCGTTTCAAATAAGTTCATTTAATCTGCAAAGAAGCCCAAAAGAATTTCATCCACTTAACTCTCTAGTTTCACCCTTAAAATCAACCCTTAAGTACAAAAAAATCATTAAAAATCCCCAAACTTCCAGACCTGAAATTTTATCATTTTAAATGAGTTCATATAAACTTAAAAGGAGCCCAAAACAGTTTCACCACCTAACCCCCTGAGTTCACCCTCAAAATCAACCCTTAAGCACAAAAAAATTATTATAATTCCCCTAATTTCGAATCCTAAAATTTCATCGTTTCAAATAAGTTCATTTAATCTGCAAAGAAGCCCAAAAGAATTTCATCCACTTAACTCTCTAGTTTCACCCTTAAAATCAACCCTTAAGCACAAAAAAAATCATTAAAAATCCCCAAATTTCCAAAACTAATATTTTATCATTTCAAATGGGTTCATATAAAGTTAAAAGAAGCCCAAAACAGTTTCATCCACTTAACCCACTAGGTTCACCCTCAAAATCAATGCCTAAAATTAGGGGTTGATTTTGACGGTAAACCTAGGAGTTTAGCTGAATCATACTGTTTTGGGCTTCTTTTGACATTAAATGGACCCATTTGGAAAGCTAAAATTTAGGCTGATTTGGAGGTCTTTCAACATCCAATGGAACCATTTATAGCAATCAGATTTTCCGCCCTTTTATTCTTACAAAAAAATAACTTTTCCTTAACAAAAAATATTCGAAACTTCAGTCTCACCTTTTCAGCCCTATTTCCCAAATCAATTTTCCAAATCCTTTTCCAACCCCCTTTTTTGTCTAATCTCCTCCTTTAAATCCTCAAATCGATTATTGGAAATCTCTTAGTTGCTTAAAAAAAAAAAACGATGAGATAGTGAATTTACTAAATACATACGATATCGAGTGCAAAGTAAAGTTCTGAGGACTTATTCAATAAGCGAACGAGTTCTAAAGTTGAAAGACGAAGTAATGAATTATCTGGATCAAAGATTAAACTTTAGCTCTGGAGAGAGAGATGTTGTAGATAAGTTTAGTGAATTGAAGTTTTGTAATCCCTCGCGTTTGTATGTTTTAAGGATCGGCGCGGCGTTTGCGTGACGACAGGGACTTGAAGCGGATAACTTGGTTATAAGTGTTTTCAACTGTAAGTCCGGGTAGATCAAGTCGAGTTTAAACGGACCGTAAGTCCGTGCTTGCACTTTATTCGCAACTGGCATTTCCGCCTCTTCGTGCTTCGTATACTTCGTACTCAATGGACGAGTCCGTAAAAGATAATTCCTCCTCTGACGTCGAAGTGTGGCAAAGTTCGTTCAACCTGTAACTCTAATACCACTTCCTCGGCCCTGAAACTTACCTCCTAGGACTTAGATACTTGTGTACGCGCGAGGCTATCAAAGACTTAATTCTACGAACCACAAGATGGGATTTATTGTGCTAAATAAGGAGGAATCAAATTTAAGGGCGTTTACGGCAACTGCCGACATCAAAATTCTATTTTCTCAATTTATTTCAAGAAAATTGTACACAAAAGTTTGAGATTAAATTGAAATAGATTTTTTTTGTTGTTGTACTTTTTACGCTCAAACTGATATTTTTTAAGAAAAATTAAAAAAAAATTTTTTAAATGTTTAATTATTATTTCTCACAAGGGTTCCTTTTAACCCTATATAAAAAGTCCTCAAAGGATTTTTGGATCAGATTCATAGAAATAAAGTTATTTGCGTTTTTTTGTTTAAAAAAATCGATTTTTTGATAAATCTCGAGAAATATTGATTTGGGAAAAAAACACTACAGGAAAAAGTTTCAGATCTTAAAGAAATACGTCTTTTTTGTATTAACACTTTTTACTCTCATGTTGATATTTTTCAAGAAATATAAAGTTTGAAATGTTTGTATTAATATTCAATTATTATTTCTCCCGAGGGTTCCTTTTTCCCCTTTATTAAAAGTCCTGAAAGGATTTTTTGGTCAGATTCATAGAAATAAAGTTATTTGCGATTTTTTGTTTAAAAAAATCGATTTTTTAATAAATCTCGAGAAATATTGATTTGGGAAAAAAATATTGCAGAGGAAAGTTATAGATCATGACAAAATACATATTTTTTTCGTTTACACTTTTTACTCTAAAATTGATATTTTACCAGAAAAATGAAAAAAAAAATTTTTTGAGAATATTTAATTAATATTTCTTCCGAGAGTTCCTTTTTCCCCTATATGAAAAGTCCTGAAAGGATTTTTGGGCCAGGTTCATAGAAATAAAGTTATTTGCGTTTTTTTGTTTAAAAAAATCGATTTTTTTATAAATCTCGAGAAATATTGATTTAGGGGAAAAATATTCTAGAGGAAAGTTATAGATCATGACAAAATACATATTTTTTTTTTTTACACTTTTTACTCTAAAATTGATATTTTACCAGAAAAATGAAAAAAAAATTTTTTGAGAATATTTAATTAATATTTCTTCCGAGGGTTCCTTTTTCCCCTATATGAAAAGTCCTGAAAGGATTTTTGGGCCAGGTTCATAGAAATAAAGTTATTTGCGTTTTTTTGTTTAAAAAAATCGAATTTTTTATAAATCTCGAGAAATATTGATTTGGGAAAAAAATATTGCAGAGGAAAGTTATAGATCATGACAAAATACATATTTTTTTCGTTTACACTTTTTACTCTAAAATTGATATTTTACCAGAAAAATGAAAAAAAAAATTTTTTGAGAATATTTAATTAATATTTCTTCCTAGAGTTCCTTTTTCCCCTATATGAAAAGTCCTGAAAGGATTTTTGGATCAGATTCATAGAAATTAAGTTATTTGCGTTTTTTTGTTTAAAAAAATCGATTTTTTGATAAATCTCGAGAAATATTGATCTAGGGGAAAAATATTCTAGACGAAAGTTGTAGATCATAACGAAATGCATATTTTTCTCTTTTACACTTTTTACTCTAAAATTGATATTTTTCCAAAAAAAATATATTTTTGAGAATATTTAATTAATATTTCTCCCAAGGGTTCCTTTTTCCCCTACATGAAAAGTCCTGAAAGGATTTTTGGATCAGATTCATAGAAATAAAGTTATTTGCGTTTTTTTGTTTAAAAAAATCGATTTTTTGATAAATCTCGAGAAATATTGATTTGGGAAAAAAATATTGCAGAGAAAAGTTGTAGATCATGACAAAATACATATTTTTCTCGTTTACACTTTTTACTCTAAAATTGATATTTTACCAGAAAAATGAAAAAAAAAATTTTTTTGAGAATATTTAATTAATATTTCTTCCGAGAGTTCCTTTTTCCCCTATATGAAAAGTCCTGAAAGAATTTTTGGGTCAGATTCATAGAAATAAAGTTATTTGTGTTTTTTTTTTTTATTAAAAAATCGATTTTTTGATAAATCTCGAGAAATATTAATCTGAAAGAAGAACACTACAGGAAAAAATTTCAGAGCTTAAAGAAATACGTCTTTTTTGTAGTAACACTTTTTACTCTCAAGTTGATATTTTTCAAGAAATTTAAAGTTTGAAATTTTTATATCAATATTTAATTAATGTTTCTCGCAGGGATTCCTTTTATCCATATATGACAAGCTCTCAAAGGATTTTTAGTTCAGGTTCATAGCAATTATTTGCGTTTTTTGATTAAAAAAATAATATTTTTTTATAAATCTCGAGAAATATTGATCTAGGGGAAAAATATTCTAGACGAAAGTTGTAGAGCGCAATAAAATAGATCTTTTTTTTATTTACACTTTTTACTCTCAAGTGAATATTTTTCCAGGAAAAAAGAAAAAAAAATGTTTAATAATATTATATTAATATTTCTCCAAAAGGTTCTTTTCACCTATATATGAAAATTCCTCAATGGATTTTTAGTTCAGATTCCTAGCAATGAAGTTATTTGCGTTTTTTAATAAAAAAAGGAAATCGTATGTTTAGTAAATCCCGAGAAATATTGACCAGAGAGAAAAACATTCCAGGAAAAAGTTGTAGATCTTAACGAAATACGTCTTTCTTATGTTTACACTTTTTACTCTCAAGTGGATATTTTTCAAGAAATATAAAGTTTTACATTTTTTATTAAAACTTTAGAAATAGCCGAAAGATTTAAAAAAAAATTTAAAAATGAACTTATCAGAGAATTCTAAAACTTTCGTATGAAATAATTTTCTTTTAAATCAAAGTAAAATTTTTTTACATTGTTAAAAATTTACTTTTTCACGTTTTTCTTTTAAAAAATCAACTTGCGAATAAAAAGTATAAATACAAAAAAATGTATTTCGATGAGATATACAACTTTTCTCTAGAGTATTTTTCTCCCAGATCAATATTTCCTGAAATTTATCAACGAAACGATTTTATTTTTTTATAATATTAAAAAACTTTAATATCTGAATTTCTTTTAACCAGAGCTAAAAACCCTTTGAGGACTTTTAATTGTGAGTTAAAAGCAACCCTTATTTATTATTATCATTTATTTTGGAAAATGGTTTTGGAAAAGGTTAGAAAAAATTGTTGGAAATACTCGGTTAAAAAATGTTTTTGGAATTTATTTTTAAAAATCTATATGGAAAATATTGGAAAGAAGAGAGAGTTGAAAAAGTTATTTTGGAAAATGGCTTTGGTACAGGAAGTCAGAAAAAATGGTCAGAAAAGTTATTTGGAAAAGGAGATGAGAAGAGGTTTGAAAAAATCAGAAATTATTTTTGGAAAATGAGTTTTGAAAAGGATATTGGAAAAGATTTTGAAAAGGTTTTGAAAAGTTTTTGAAAAAGAGATTGGACCCAGAAATTGGAAAAGAAGGTTGGAAATGGGGGTTAGAAATGGGAGTTAGAAGAAATTCTTTGAAAAATATGGTTAGAAAAAGGTTTTTGAAAAGTCTTTTGAAAAATTGATATGAAAATGATTGGAAAGAAGAAAGAGTTAAAAAAGACTTATGGAAAAGTTGGTTGAAAAAACTTTTTGGAAAATGGCTTTAGAAAAGGTTAGAAAAAATGGTTAGAAAAAATGGTTAGAAAATCAATTTGGAAAAGTGGATTAGATAAGGAGGTCGGACAAAGAGGTCGGAAAAGAATTTTGGAAAAGAGGGTTAGAAAAGTACGTTTGAAAAAGAGGTTGGAAATTTGGGTTAGAAAATGTAGTTGGAAAATCTATTTATAAAAGAAGGTTGGAAGAGGTTAGAGAAGAGATCGGAACTCGTAGTTGTAAAATTAATTTGGAAATTGAGGTTGCAAACTGAGGTTAGAAAAGGGAGTTAGAAAAAATGGTTGGAAAATCTATTTGGAAAAGTGGATCAGATAAGAAATTTGTACAAAGAGATCGGAAAAAAAATATTGGAAAAGACGGTTAGAAAAATAGGTTAGAAAATGAGGTTGGAAATTGGGGTTAGAAAATTTAGTTGGAAAAGCTATTTAGAAAATAGGGTTGGAAGAGGTTAGAAAAGAGATTGTAATACGAAATTGTAAAATTAATTTGGAAACTGAGGTTAGAAAAGGAGGTTGGAAATGGAAGTTAGAAAAAATGTTTAGAAAAGCTATACTGAAAACTTTATCGGATAAGGAGATTGGACAAAGAGGTCGGAAAAGAATGTTGGAAAAGAGGATTAGAAAAGTAGGTTGGAAAAGAAGGTTGGAAAAGGAGGTTGGGAATTTGGGTTAGAAAATGTAGTTGGAAAAGCAATTTAGAAAAGTGAGTTGGAAGAGGACAGAAAAGAGATCGGAACACGTAGTTGTAAAATTAATTTGGAGACTGAGGTTGGAAAAAGAGGTTGGAAATGGAAGTTAGAATAAATGGTTAGAAAAGTTATTCCGAAAAGTGGATCACATAAGGAGGTTGGAGAAAAAGATCGGAAAAGAATATTGGAAAAAACGGTTAGAAAGGTAGGTTGGAAAAGGAGGTTGGAAATTGGGGTTAGAAAATGTAGTTGGAAAAGCTATTTAGAAAAGTGGGTTGAAAGAAGCTAGAAATGAGATCTGAACACGTAGTTGTAAAATTAGTTTGAAGACTGAGGTTGGAAATAGAGGTTGGAAATAGAGGTTAGAAAAAATGGTTAGAAAAGTTATTCCGAAAAGTGGATCACATAAGGAGGTTGGAGAAAGAGATCGGAAAAGAATATTGGAAAAAACGGTTAGAAAAGTAGGTTGGAAAAGTAGGTTGGAAATTTGGGTTAGAAAATGTAGTTGGAAAAGCTATATAGAAAAGAAGGTTGGAAGAGGACAGCAAAGAGATCAGTAAAGTTGTAAAATTAAATTGGAAGCTGAGGTTGGAAAAAGAGGTGAGAAAAGGAGGTTGGAAATTGGGGTTAGAAAATGTAGTTGGAAAAGCTGTTGAGAAAAGTGGGTTGGAAGAATCTAAAAATGAGATCGGAACATGTAGTTGTAAAATTAATTTGGAGACTGAGGTTGGAAAAAAGGGTTAGAAAAGTAGGTTGGAAAAGAAGGTTAAAATTAGGGTTAGAAAATGTAGTTGGAAAAGCTATTTAGAAAAGAGGGTTGGAAATTTCGGGGTGAGAAATTAAAAAATCCTTTCTTAAATTTACTTTAAATCTTTTGTAAAAGTATCTAGTTAAATTTTTTTTAAATTTAATATAAATTTTTTTTCTTGGTCGAAAAGGATGAGATAATTGCTATAATATATAAAAAATAATAATTGGCTAATGAAGATATCTCAAGTAAGAAGATGGAAGAGTAAATTTGGCAAGCCAAGTGGAGAAAACAATAAAAGAGAACTGCTGTGCCAAATTTCATTCAATTTAGTCAGATTCAAAGAGAATTGTCATATTTTCTAGCTAAGTGTGGTGCTGACTCTAATTCTGCATATTTTAGAAGTATTTTCCGTCAGTAGGATTTACGCTTCCTGGGTAGGAAAGCTTTAATATGTGCTATTATGGACCTTGCAGAGGGAATTTTTTACCAGCTTTGCATACGTCAGAATATGTTTACAAAAGGAGGATAATTATCCGAAAATTTTTAAAAGTAATTCTAAAAATGTATAAAAAATATTTATAAAAATCTGCACTTAATAAGAGAGTATTCGAGAAATATTTAAAATTAGATTTTAAAAATTTTAAGTGATGTCAATAAACTCAAAAGATTTTAGGATTTCTAAAATTCCAAAAATTTTGTGGGATTTCAAAAGATTTACAATTTTAAAATCATTTAAAAACTTTCGTAAGAATTTTTATGTTTTTTTTTTCTGAATAAAAGAATTCTGAACAAAAATATTAAAAGATTGACATAAATGCAAAATTTCGAAAATCTTATTTGCATTAAGGGTGTGAATAAAAATCTTTCCTTTAAAATTGAAAAAAGACCTTAAGGCCAGTCGACTCTTGGGAGGGTAAGAGTGATTGACGCAAGTAAGGGTCAACTTTCTCAGCTTCAGGAAAATTTATATCTCAGATAATCTCCAACTCGACTAATCATGATTTGGGATTTGGGGTATTATTTGAAAGATAAAATCCCAAGGTGTAGAAATCCACCCTCGATCTAATCCAAGAGATTTTATTTTATTTGATTTAGACCCGGACCCACTCGAGTGAGAGAATCGTCACTTGCTTGATCTAATAAAGATTAGGATATTTTCTCTAATAATTTAAATAAAGCAAAGAGGATCTTTTCTTTATTTAATTTTCCTTTTTATTTCAATCTCACTGCTTTCAAATTTCGTATAAAGATTGAAAGTTTAGAGATTTTTGGATTTGAAGCAATTTCAGGAGTTTAAAAAATTAAATTAAAGTAATTAAAAAATTTTAGTGGATTTCAGCCACTTAAAATTTAAAAAATGCAAAATCTTGATTTTTTAGGTTTTAATTAGTAGGGCTTTCAAATCATTAAAAAAATATCAACAAATTTCCAAAAATTACCAAAGACTGAATATTTTAAGAGGTGTCAAAAATTAAAAGGGATTTCTAATACTTTAAGAGGATTCGATAATTTTTTGGAATTTTGATTTTAAGGGATTTCTAAGATTTCGAGAGGTTTCCGAAATTTGGTGGGTTTTCGAAAGATTTCAAGAGGTTTCGAAAGTTTGGTGGAATTTCAAAGGATTTCTAATATTTTAAGAGGTTTCGATAATTTTTTGAGACTTAGATTTTAAGGGATTTCCAAGATTTCGAGAGATTTCAAAAATTTTGTGAGATTTCAAAAGATTTCAAGAGGTTTCGAAAGTTTGATGGGATTTCAAAAGATTTCAAGAGGTTTCGAAAGTTTTGTGGGATTTCAAAGGATTTCTAATATTTTAAGAGGTTTCGATAATTTTTTTAGACTTAGATTTTAAGGGATTTCCAAGATTTCGAGAGGTTTCCAAAATTTGATGGGATTTCAAAAGATTTCAAGAGGTTTCGAAAGTTTGGTGGAATTTCAAAGGATTTCTAATATTTTAAGAGGTTTCGATAATTTTTTGAGACTTAGATTTTAAGGGATTTCTAGGATTTCAAAGGATTTCAGTATTTTAAGAGCTTTCGATAATTTTTTGGAATTTGGATTTTAAGCGATTTCCAAAATTTCGAGTTTTCCGAAATTTGGTGGGTTTTCAAAAGTTTTCCAAGATTTCAAGAGATTTCGAAAGTTTGGTAGGATTTTAAAGGATTTCCAAATTTTTAGAAATTTAAAAAGCTAAGGATTTCTAAATATTTTCTAAGGATTTCTAAGGATTTTATAAAGATTTCTAAAGATTTCTAAGGATTTCCAGAATTTCGATTTTGAAATTTAATTGGTATGAATCAAAAAGTGGCTCAACCAGCTGGAACTGAGGTAGAGACAGGAAACAATTGTTCCAGCTTTCAAGAGTGAAGATTGTTATCAGGTAGTCGATCTTTTAAGCGCCTGCTTAAAGTTTAAAAAGCAAGATATTATCAATATCGCAAGTCGATTGCCTTTACGAGGCTTCGAAACTTTTTCTACTTTGGCATTAAAACTCTGATCCCAACTGAACCTACCAGACTTTTCTCAGGGTGAATGAATTATCGTTAATGAAGACAAATAGAAAGATGCGATTCGTTCTTCTTCGTAATAAAGTTGTATTTGTTGTACTCAGTCAGAACTTTTTCTCTCTATTTTTTTTTCCACACCCCTAATCTCCTAAATCTTATTAATCTAATTAAAAAGTCCATTTTCAATAAAAATTTCTTGCAGGATGAGAATTTATTAAAAGCACATATTATGCGAAATATTTCATTATATAAATTTAATTTACTTCAATTTTAATTTAATTAATTAAATTTTATTAAATTCTTTGAGAACAAAAGATAAATAAATTTCAAGCTATTGTTACTGACAACCCCTTTACAACCCTTTTCCAGAATCATTTATCAACCTATACATTTTCAGACTTCAACGTTTCGAACTTTTTTTTGAAAACCTTTTGCCACCCCCCCCCCCCCCTATATATATATTTTTTTTTTCCAACCACTTTACCAAAAATAGTTTTTCCATCCCCCCATTCTAATTGATTTTTTCGACCCCCTCTTTAAAATTAAGAATATTTTTTTCAACCCCTTTTCCAACCCCGTTTTTTAAACACCTTTGCAAGATTTTTTTCAACCCCCTTTTCACTACTTTTTCCTTAACCCCTTCTCCAATCCTCTTTTTTCAACCCCCTTTTCAAAATTCTTCTCTTAACCCCTTCTTCAACCCTCTTTTCCAACCCCCTTTTTAACCTCGTATTTTTTTTTCCCCCATTTTCAAAATTCTTTCCTTAACCCCTTCTTCAACCCTCTTTTTCAAAACCACTTTTACTACCCCTTTTTTTAACCCGGTATTTTTCTCAACCCCCTTTTCAAGACTCTTTCTTTAATCGCATATTCAACCCTCTTTTCCGACCCCCTTTTTAATCTCTTATTTTTTTCACCTCCCTTTTCAAAAATCTTTCCTTAACCCCTTTTTCAACCCTGTTTTTCAAAACCCCCTCCCCTGCCCCCTTTTTAAACCCTGTCTTTTTTCAACCCCCTTTTCAAAATTCTTTCCTTAACCCCTTCAACCCTCTTTTTCAAAACCCTTTTCCCTACCCTTTTTTAACCCCGTCTTTTTTCAACCCTCTTTTCAAAACACTCCCCTTAACCCCCCTTTTCCGACCCTTTTCCACCCCCTTTTTCATACCCCATTTACAAAATGCCTTTTCCTACCCCTTTTTCTTAACCCCCTTTTCCAAACTCTTTCTTTAACCCCTTCTTCAACCCTCTTTCTCAAACCCCTTTTTTCTACCCCCTTTTTAACCCCGTCTTTTTTCAACCCCCATTTCAAAACTCCTTCTTTAACCCCTTCTTCAACCCTCTTTTCAAAATCCCTTTCCTTAACCCCTTTTTAACTCCTTTCCAATTCCCTTTTTCGAAAACCCTTAACCAAACCCCTTTTCATCCCTTTTTTAACCCCCTTTTCATAAAATTTTCCCAGCTACCTTTTTAAACCCTTTTTCAAACACCTTTTCCAAATCGTTTTTTAATCCCTTCTCCAACCCTCTTTCTCAAAACCTTTTTTTCTACCCCCTTTTTAACCCCGTCTTTTTTCAACCCCCATTTCAAAACTCCTTCTTTAACCCCTTCTTCAACCCTCTTTTCAAAATCCCTTTCCTTAACCCCTTTTTAACTCCTTTCCAATTCCCTTTTTCGAAAACCCTTAACCAAACCCCTTTTCATCCCTTTTTTAACCCCCTTTTCATAAAATTTTCCCAGCTACCTTTTTAAACCCTTTTTCAAACACCTTTTCCAAATCGTTTTTTAATCCCTTCTCCAACCCTCTTTCTCAAAACCTTTTTTTCTACCCCCTTTTTAACCCCGTCTTTTTTCAACCCCCATTTCAAAACTCCTTCTTTAACCCCTTCTTCAACCCTCTTTTCAAAATCCCTTTCCTTAACCCCTTTTTAACTCCTTTCCAATTCCCTTTTTCGAAAACCCTTAACCAAACCCCTTTTCATCCCTTTTTTAACCCCCTTTTCATAAAATTTTCCCAGCTACCTTTTTAAACCCTTTTTCAAACACCTTTTCCAAATCGTTTTTTAATCCCTTCTCCAACCCTCTTTCTCAAAACCTTTTTTTCTACCCCCTTTTTAACCCCGTCTTTTTTCAACCCCCATTTCAAAACTCCTTCTTTAACCCCTTCTTCAACCCTCTTTTCAAAATCCCTTTCCTTAACCCCTTTTTAACTCCTTTCCAATTCCCTTTTTCGAAAACCCTTAACCAAACCCCTTTTCATCCCTTTTTTAACCCCCTTTTCATAAAATTTTCCCAGCTACCTTTTTAAACCCTTTTTCAAACACCTTTTCCAAATCGTTTTTTAATCCCTTCTCCAACCCTCTTTCTCAAAACCTTTTTTTCTACCCCCTTTTTAACCCCGTCTTTTTTCAACCCCCATTTCAAAACTCCTTCTTTAACCCCTTCTTCAACCCTCTTTTCAAAATCCCTTTCCTTAACCCCTTTTTAACTCCTTTCCAATTCCCTTTTTCGAAAACCCTTAACCAAACCCCTTTTCATCCCTTTTTTAACCCCCTTTTCATAAAATTTTCCCAGCTACCTTTTTAAACCCTTTTTCAAACACCTTTTCCAAATCGTTTTTTAATCCCTTCTCCAACCCTCTTTCTCAAAACCTTTTTTTCTACCCCCTTTTTAACCCCGTCTTTTTTCAACCCCCATTTCAAAACTCCTTCTTTAACCCCTTCTTCAACCCTCTTTTCAAAATCCCTTTCCTTAACCCCTTTTTAACTCCTTTCCAATTCCCTTTTTCGAAAACCCTTAACCAAACCCCTTTTCATCCCTTTTTTAACCCCCTTTTCATAAAATTTTCCCAGCTACCTTTTTAAACCCTTTTTCAAACACCTTTTCCAAATCGTTTTTTAATCCCTTCTCCAACCCTCTTTCTCAAAACCTTTTTTTCTACCCCCTTTTTAACCCCGTCTTTTTTCAACCCCCATTTCAAAACTCCATCTTTAACCCCTTCTTCAACCCTCTTTTTCAAAACCCCTCTTCCTACCCCCTTTTTCGAAAACCTTTAACCAAACCCCTTTTCATCCCCTTTTTAACCCCCTTTTCATAAAATTTTCCCAGTTACCCTTTTTAAATCCTTTTTTCAAATCCCTTTTCCAAATCCTTTTTTCTAACCCCTTCTTCAACCCTCTTTCGCAAAAAAAGCATTTTTCAAACTACCCTCTCTGTAAGCATTTCCTTAACCCCCCCACCCCCCTAATGTTGACACAAAATTTTTTAATCACGAAAAGAAAACTATTTTTAGGGGGGAAGAGAAATCTTACGTAAGATTTCAATTGACCCCCCACCCCCTTCCATATAAGAAACAATATGCAATTTTCTAGACCCCCCCCCCCATCCAAAAGGCGCCTACGTAATACTTGAACAGCTCAAACCAAAAATTACGTATACACTAAGGGTGGGGGAAGGATAAAAATTTTATCTTACTGATTGTTACAGAGATGAGGGGGGAGGGACTCTTAAAGTAAAAAGTAACACATTTTTAGTAAAGACTAAAAATGTGTTACGTAATTTACGGTCCCCCAACTGGTGTCAATTTGACCCCATAAACCTAAATTGTCATTTTTCGTCTGAGTAACTAATGAGGGTTAAAAGGGTCATCCCAAAGGGTATTTCAAAGAGGGGATTGTATAAACACCCCAGTACGCTAAAATCCCCCATCCAAGACGTTTACGACCCCCATTTGTAAAACCAATCTGTAACACAGAAGTTTCTCAACATAAAACTTCAGCCAAACAGTTGAAAAAATAAGTTTTTTATAAAAGGGCATAAAGTACACCCTAATAAACATATAACAATAAAGGGCAACGTACAAGGCAATGTATGCATAGTACGTGATGAATTACACGTGCCCATCCCTGGACAGCGATGGGACGGTGAGGTGATGCCAGCGGTGAGGTGACGCCAGCGGTGAGGTGACGCCAGCGGTGGGATGGTGGCAGCGACAGGATGGTGGCAGCGGTGGGACGGTGTGTGTCGAGCGGTAGGATCAAGGATGCTGCCGGGACGGGTGGAGTCGTCGAGTCGTAGTCGGTCACGGAGGGTGGGGGGGCAGTGGGGGGGGAGGGGGCGCTAGGGTGTTGGACGAATTTGGTTCCGTCGTTCGGGTTGCCGGGGCCGCGGAGTCAGGGGGAAAGCAATCAATCTTTGAGAGGCAGATGAGTGCGGACCTAAAATATAGGGCAACGCAAATTTAGTCTGGCTGCGTCCGTCCACGTGTCGACGTGAATGCGCAACCGCCCGAGTTGTAATCGATATTGCCGACAAGGTACCACGCCCTGCACCTGCGAGATGTGCGGGATGCAGTGCTGCGAACTGCATCTACGTCTATCTACACTCGAGGTCCTACGCCTATGACTTTTTAACGAAAGGCTTGTCGCCTCGCGCCAAATGCGAGCGCCCGCTTACGATTCCCTGTAGGCTCCTGTCTCTGAGTCCGCGCCCTCCACTTTTGGCGGGAAATTTATCCGCCAGGTACTTTCACAGACGTCCACATTCATTGGATTCATGCCTTCTGTATCATATCGATTTTCACTTGGTGGAGATGCACTGCTGAGTGTCATTCAATTTAGAGAGAAATTTTTTGCGAATTCTCAATTGAGGGGATTTTTTTCTTCTTTTTTTTTTCTTCTTGGTTTTTTTTTTTTTTTTTTTTTTTTGTTACCCTTTTGCCGAGTTATTTTCGCCGGCTGGGTTTTTTATTTCAATTCAGGAATTGTTAGCAGTTTCGATAATCACTGGGAAGGTGAAGAGGGAATTTACCTATTTGTGCGTGGAATATTTTTTGTTGGCGAGATGATGGAAGAGATGGTGAATTGAAATTTTTTAACTCTCTTGGTCGGGATGAAGTTTTTTTTTTCGTTGCGGGAATATTTATTGTGCGTTATTTCGATTCGTGGCTTCTATTCGGAATTTTAGCTCGTTGGGGAGAATCACTTTTTTATATATCTTTACTAGGCAAGATTCACCCCCCCCCCTCCCCGTCCCCACATTCAAAGCCCGACTTTACTCAATAAGTCTCTCTTGTAAATTAATTTTGGAAATATTTTTTGCGAATTTCTTTTACAGATTTCTAATATACTTTTTCAAATAATTTAAAATTCTATGAAGAAATTTTCAACTTCTTAAAATCATTTAAAAATAAACATTTCTTAAAATTCTGACAAAGTTTTTTTAATCTTTTATAATGTAGCAAAAAACTTTAAAATCCCTTAAAAAACGTAAAAATCTTTAAAAATTTTTTAAACTTTTAAAAATTCTCTAAAGTTCCACAAGATTTAAAAAAAAGCAATAAAAATCTTGTGAAATTCTTTAAAATTTAATGAAGAAAATTTAAATTCCTTAAAATCATTTAAAAATAAACATTTCTGAAAATTCTGACAAATTTTTTCTTAATCTTTTAAAATTCCACGAAAAAGTTTAAAATCCTCTAAAATACGTAAAGATTTTTTTAAATTCTTACAAGTTTCTTAAAATCTTTTATAATGTAGCGAAAAACTTTAAAATCCCTTAAAAAACGAAAAAATCTTAAAAAATTTTTTAAACTTTTAAAAATTCTCTAACGTTCCACAAGATTTAAAAAAAAAGCAATAAAAATCTTGTGCAATTCTTTAAAATTGAATGAAGAAAATTTAAATTCCTTAAAATCACTTTAAAATAATTTGGATTTTTTAAAATTTGTACAAGCCTTTTAAAATTTTTTTAAATTCCACGCGACTATTTACCCCTTTGCCTAATTTTATAAATATTTTTTGCGAATTCCATTCAAGATTTTAAATCTACTTTTTCAACCCCTTTGCCTATTTTTGTAAATATTTTTTTGGATTCTTTTCCATATTTTCAATCTACTTTTTCAACCCCTTTGCCAAATTTTATAAATATTTTTTTTCGAATTCCATTCAAGATTTTAAATCTACTTTTTCAACCCCTTTGCCTAATTTTATAAATATTTTTTCGAGTTTCTTTCGCAAATTTTCTCTCAAGATTTTCAATCTACTTTTTCAACCACTTTGCCAAATTTTATAAATATTTTTTGCGAATTCCATTCAAGATTTTAAATCTACTTTTTCACCCCCTTTGCCTAATTTTATAAATATTTTTTTCGAGTTTCTTTAGCAAATTTCCTTTCCAGATTTCTTATCTACTTTTTCAACCCCTTTGCCTAATTTTACGAATATTTTTTTCGAATTCTTTTCCAGATTTTCGATTTACTTTTTCAACCCCTTTGCCTAATTTTATGAATATTTTTTTCGAGTTTCGTTCGCAAATTTCCTTTCCAGATTTCTTATCTACTTTTTCAACCCCTTTTCCTAATTTTATAAATATTTTTTTCGAATTCCTTTCCAGATTTTCAATATACTTTTTCAACCCCTTCGCCAAATTTTATAAATATTTTTTGCGAATTCCATTCAAGATTTTAAATCTACTTTTTCAACCCCTTTGCCTAATTTTACGAATATTTTTTTCGAATTCTTTTCCAGATTTTCGATTTACTTTTTCAACCCCTTTGCCAAATTTTATAAATATTTTTTTCGAATTCCTTTCCCAAATTTCCTTTCCAGATGTCTAATCTACTTTTTCAACCCCTTTGCCTGACACCTTTTCCTGTCCTGTTTGTAAAACCTCTATTTCCAAATTTTTCAACCTTTCTTGAAACGCATTTTCCGACTTCAATTTGAAAAGATACATCTTGACATTCCACATTTTCAAGCTTATTTCCAACCCTCTGTTCCCAGTACATATTTTATTCAAATTAACTAGGGGGATCGCCCCCTCTATTCGCTACGCATCTTTTTTTATTATTTTGTTATTTGTTTTCTTAATAAAACTGAATTAAATCTTAAATGTAGACTAATTTTGAGAATCTTTTACTTTGAATCAATAAGTTATAAGTTATTATTATTAATTTACTTATTTTAATTTTATATATTTTTTTATAGAAAATATTCGTTTTGAACTATTTTATAATTGATTTTTTATAATATAAAGAGAGATAAAATATAGAATAAATAAAATAAATAATATTATAAATAAAAATAAATGAATAGTAATAAATATATAAGAAAACATATTAAACAAACTTTATGTATTTTTTATGATAAAAAAGAGTTTTAAAAGATTAAAGAGGATTTTCACAATATCCTTTACTGATAAGTTATTTATTTATTAATTATTTCGATAATAATGACAATTACAGAAAACTCTGTAAAGCACCAAATGTTTATCAATAAAGTTCAAAAAATCTCTACATTTTCTTCAAATGCACCCGTGTAAACATTTCAAAAGGGCCCTAGGAGGGCGTTGGCTAGTTTTCCCTTTATCAAAAGTAATTAAATATAATGTGGGAAAATGTTCTTATTTAATTCAAGAAAATAATTTCAAAGATATATCAATGGAACCAGATTGCAATAACCAAAATTGCATCGAAAATTTGTTTGAAAATCAATAAGAGACTGAGAAACAATACAAGAATAAAAAACAATTCAGAAAGTGTTGTCTTACACTATATTCTATTTTCACAATCTCAAAATAACTGAAGATAAATTTCATCTGTATCTTCATTTCGATTTCCAGATACAATTAAACAGTTTCCGAATGAAGGAACACATCCGAAATGCATTATGTTTGATAAACACCGAAATCAAATAAGCTAATGGAAAAGTAAGCCAGCAAATAAATGAAAAACAAGGATGATGCATAGAAATCGAAATCATGGATGTTAGCATCAACATCGAAAGCAAAACATTGACTCTATCAATATTATTCTTGTCCACCTCCGATTACTTATGTATTTTGATGCGCTGATTACGAAAATGATAGTAAAAGTTGTCGAGAATTTGAATTTAATGAGAAAAACCATAAAAACCCCATAAAATCATGGTTTTCTGCAATTATCCCAGCTAATATGCAAAATTAGAAAAAATGTCTCAAACAAAACATGTAGATCTCATCGAAGTACACATTTTTTGTTTAAAATGTTTTATTCTATTTTGCATATTACCTGAGATAATCGCAAAAAACCATGGTTTTATGGTGTTTTTATGGTTTTTCTCATTAAATTCAAATTTTCGACAACTTTAACTATCATTTTCGTAATCAGGACATCAAAATACATAAGTATACGAAGTTTTAACTACATCGGGCATAACCACTATTCGGAACTCCACCCAAAGAACATTCCTGCGAAAGAAAAAGACAAGAGTGGTAATGTTTATAATTTTCGTGTAGCGAGTTAGGTATGACGTCGTTTGCGCATTAGAACTATTACAAGTAGAGAACCACAGGTGAGGCGCTACAACTCAACCCTTTTGTTGCCTCGTCCCACCAGCACCGCTGCCACCATCCGACTATCCCCTCCACCCACCGCTGCCACCTTATAACCGTCCGCGTCCTCCTGGAAACAACCCCCCCGCCGTTCACCGTTGCATCTCCGGTTGCCTATTCTCTCCTACCTATCCTACCTTTTCTAGCCAGTACCATCTCTTTCTGCCAGTACTCAGTATCCACCTTCCGACAATTGCCCCCTGGATACCCATCCACCATCCACTCAGACCATCCCAAGACTATAAGCACTTGTCACGGAGACTGACAGCTTCTACGGAATCGGATACTTGCAGCCGGGAGCCGGCTGAGAGCGAACGCGTGGCAAAGAAATTCCTCGGATTCTTTCCTATTTCCAACCGCCGACTGTATTACCAGACGTCATGGGGATTTAGTTTCGGATGCAGGGATTTTACGTTTTTCTGAATTCGTAATACAAGAGAGCATATTCCAGTTCCTGGCGCCGATTTTAATGAAACTGTGCGTATCGGGGTGTGTCAAAAATGACGAAGGATTAAAACGTCAACTGCAGCTGGGAAATTAGTGTTGCTACTTTCCTTTAAAAAAAAATTCTTTTTTAATATGATAATTCATGAAATATTTCAACTAGAGTGAAGAAATTTCGCTCTCTTTTCCTATTGGAAGAGGGATTCTAGTGCGGCGTGGACTCACAAGGAAAGTCTACCAAGTGTCCCCTGCCGATTTAATTCTTCTGTGCTCTCTAAACTTAACTCAGTGAAATTTAACTGATTACCAGTGACTATTTTCTCACGATTTAATTTCTCATTTGATTTGATTTTTTTATTTCTCAGTGAAAACTCTACTGGAAATCACTGAAAAGTTACTGAAATTTTTAGTAGTTTAATGAAGATGACTGAAAATTTCAGTAAATTTTCACTGATTCTCAGTGAACTTTCACTGATTAAAATCATGAGAAAAGTCACTGAAAATCAGTGGATTTTAATTCTCATTCTGATTTGATTTGATTTCTCAGTAAAAACTCTACTGGAAATCAGTGAAAAGTTACTGAAATCTTTAGTAGTTTAGTGAAGATGACTGAAAATTTCAGTGACTTTTCACTGATTAAAATCATGAGAAAAGAGTCACTGAAAATCAGTGGAATTTGACTGATTCAGTTTTAGAGAGTGATATATGTTGTAATACTCGAAAAACTGAGCGACACGTATTTTTTTATCTGCGGAATAACACTTTAAGGGCATGTATTACTTAACCGATTCCTACCTTACCGACATTTTTTTCTCTGTAATGCTACGTCTACATTTATAAAGATATCAAATTGAAAATTTATAAAATTAAAGAAAATATGCTAATGTATGTTTGTCTGGTCTTAAATTTTTGTAAAAATAAAAAAAAAATTGAAAAATTTTTTATTTTTAATGTCAATATTTAGGAACCGACAAACGTACCTTAAGGTTTTAGCTTCAAATATAGAAATTTTCAATGTGGTGTCTCAATAAATATAGACGTAACGTTACAGAGAAAAAATGTCGGTAAGGTAGGGATCGGTTAAGTAATACATGCCCTTAAGGGGGGGGAAGCCCCTCGAAAATAAGGGTTCCAAGTGTCGATTGCATAGTTTTGTATATAAAAACCAAATTGATTTCGATCAAACCTACTGGAAAACTTCCTCGTGACGAAAGATGAATAACGTAATTTTCTCAAAAAAAAAAAACACCATAAGGGGTAAACCACCCCTACATATTTTTAAAGTTGTGGTAAAAATTGTTTAATTCACAGAGAAAGATTTGGAAAAAATATATTTTATACTTTAGACAAAAATAAAGTTTACGTGTTTCGCCAAAAATTAAAACAAAAAAACTAGTGGGGTAACTACCCTTGAAAACTTTTTACTTTGTGTCTGATAATAAAAATTTTCCATACACAAAAAAAATTTGAAAATTAGTTTTATAACGATGGAAGTGAAATAGAGTACATTTAACAATAATTAAATAATTGCACGGGGGTAAACCACCCCCTAATTATGTATAAAATTGAAAAATAAACTTAAATTCGAGCAAAAAAAATCGAAAAAAACATGTGTTGCACACAAAAAAAGAGAGAGGAGGAAGGTAGTGTTTTTGTATTGTTTTGGAATTCTTTTGCTAGATTTTAGGTTTATTTTTCAATTTTATACATAATTAGGGGGTGGTTTACCCCCGTGTAATTATTTAATTATTATTGAATTTATTTATTATTTTTATTATATATTTCATTTATTATTTATTTTATTTATTAAATATTTTATTTATCTATATTATAGAAAATAAATTAAAAATAATTCAAAATGTTTCTCGAAACTAGTCTACATTTAAAATTTAATTCTGTTATATTCATAAAAAAAAACAAAATAATAGAAAAAGGTGCGTAACGCAAGGGGGCGAACTCCCCTAGTAAATTTGAATAAAATATGTATTTGGAAAAGGGGGTTGGAAATACGCTTTAAAATATGGAATGTCAAGATGTATATTTTCAAATTGAAGTCGGAAAATGCGTTTCAAGAAAGGTTGAAAAATTTGGAAATAGGAGTTTTAAAAAAAAATTCTAAAAAGATGTTCAGAAACAGATTTTTGTTGAAAAAGTAGATTGGACATCTGGAAAGGAAATTTGGAAAGGAATTCGAAAAAAATATTTATAAAATTTGGCAAAGGGGTTGAAAAAGTAGATTGAAAATCTGGAAAGTAAATTTGGGAAAAAAATTCGAAAAAAATATTTACAAAATTAGGCAAAGGGGTTGGAAAAGTAAATTGGAAATCTGGAAAAGAATTCGAAAAAAATATTCGTAAAATTAGGCAAAGGGGTTGAAAAAGTAAAATGGGAATCTGAAAAGGAAATCGAAAAAAATATTTATAAAATTAGGCAAAGGGGTTGAAAAATAGATTGGAAATCTTAAAGGGAAATTTGGGAAAGGAAAGGGGTTGGGGGGGGGGTGAAAGTTGGCTAGTAAAGGACATTAAGAAACTTGTAAGAATTTTAAGAGATTTTAAGGGATTGTAAATAGTCTCGTGGAATTTAAAAAAATTTTAAAAGGCTTGCAAAAATTTAAAGAAATTTTGATTATTATTTATTATTATTATTATTATTTTTATTATTTTTATTATTATTTTTGTTATTATAGTTATTTCCTACATTTTCTGATTATTCCTCTACAATTGTCACATTTTCAAAAAAAAAAAAAAAAAAAGAAAGAAAAAAATTAGAACAATTTTTCCAACTGAAACGATTCGTCGAAAAAAAAAGAATTCGCTTAATTTCCGCTCCTTTCTTTATTCCGGGTATGGAAATCCACAACAGTATCACATACAAAGCGGCAAAAACTGAACAGCCAATAAAATTAATTCCACCGCAACTCGTGCGTTAAATACGACTAGTGCATGTGAAAATTGAACGAAGCAATCAATCGCACGTCCTAAGCGGCAGTACGAATCAGTCGGTGCTCGATTCGTAACGGCGATAGTTTAATATTTGACGAATTGCTTTCCATCCTTCGTCATTTGATGCTCTCCTCGCAAATGTGAAAAATACCTAATACTAGTCATCCGGACGAGAAAGACTTTCTCCTAAATTAATATGGACAAAAAAAAGAGACATATTGCTTTACCAATACATTTCCCACGACAAACGAATGAACACCAATTCGGTATCAATACCGCCTACTAAAATTAAATTTTCGGGGATGATTTTCGGATGGTGCAATTCATCAGATATTTGTAAGCGTTATTGAATTTCAAGTGATGCATCATTTCACAATGTAGATTAAATAATTATAGTCATTCATATTATCGTTCTTTGTTTTTTGCTTAATGTCGTGAAATTTGCCCCTTACAAAAAAAACTGCCCTTTTACACCCCATTTGCCCCACACCAGAGAAAAGTGCCTATTTTGCACCCCATTTGCCTCACACTAGAGGAAAAACGCCCCCCTTGCACCCCATTTGCCCCACACCAGAGAAAAGTGCCCATTTTGCACCCCATTTGCCTCACACTAGAGGAAAAACGCCCCTTTTGAACCCAATTTGCCCCACACCATAAAAACGCCCCCCTTGCACCCCATTTTCCCCACACCCGAGAAAAGTGCCTATTTTGCACCCCATTTGCCTCACACTAGAGGAAAAACGCCCTTTTTGTACCACATTTGCCCCACACCAGACACAAGAACCTATTTGCACTCCTTTTCCCCACACCAGAGAAAAATGCCCATTTTGCACCCCATTTACCCCACACCAGAAGAAAACGCCCCTTTTGTACCACTTTTTCCCCACACCAGAAACGATCCCTCTTTGCACCCCTTTTTCCCCACACCAAAAAAACGCCCCCTTTGTATCACATTTGCCCCACACCAGAAAAACGCCCTTTTTGCACCTCATTTTCCCCACATTAGAAAAAAACCATTTTACACCGCATTTTTGACACATTAGAAAAAAAAACTCCTTTGTCCCACACCAGAAAAAGCGCCCCCTTTGCACCCCTTTTTCCCCACACCAGAGAAAAATGCCCATTTTGCACCCCATTTACCCCACACCAGAAGAACAACGCCCCTTTTGAACCCAACTTGCCCCACATCAGAAACAATCGCCTATTTTCAACTCATGTGCCCCACACCAAAAAAGCGCCCATTTTGCACTCCATTTACCCCACACCAGAAGAAAAACGCCCCTTTAGTACCACTTTTGTCCCACACCAGAAAAGAGCCCCCTTTACACCCCTTTTTCCCCACACCACAAAACGCCCCTTTTGTACCACATTTGCCCCACACCAGAAGCAAGCGCCTATTTGCACCCCATTTGCCCCACACCAGAAAAACGCCCTTTTTGCACCTCATTTTCCCCACATTAGAAATAAACCCTTTTACACCGCATTTTTGACACATTAGAAAAAAAACTCCTTTCTCCCACACCAGAAAAAGCGCCCCCTTTGTACCCTTTCTCCCCACACTAGAGAAAAATGCCCATTTTGCACCCCATTTGCCCACACCAAAAAAGCGCCCTTTTTGCATCTCATTTTCCCCACTTTAGAAAAAAAACCTTTTTACACCCAATTTTTGACACATTAGAAAAAAAACCCTTTGTCCCACACCAGAAAAAATGCCCAATTTGCATCGATTTACCCCACACCAGAAAAAATTATCTTTATGTCCCACACTAAAAAAAACGCCCCTTTTGCACCCCATTTTTGCCACGTTAGAAAAAAAAAACCATTTTCCCCACCCCAGAAAAACGCCTCTTTTGCACCTCATTTACCCCACACCAGAAAAAACGCTCCTTTTGTACCACACTAGAAAAAACGCCCCTTTCGTACCACATTTGCCCCACACCAGAAATAATTTACAGAATTTCAAAGGAATTCTAAAGGATTTTAAGAAGCTATAAAAATTTTAAATAATGTTTATATTTTATAAATCATCTTAAGAATAGTCTTCATAAAATTTAAAAAAATTTCAAGTCATTTTTGATTTTTGAAAGATTTTGTGAGATTTTTTATTTGAAGAGGTTTTTTTCTTTATATTTTAATACACTTAAAGAATTTTAGAGAATTTCACCGGATTTTTATGATTTGTAAAAGATTTTTTAAAATAAGTGTAAAGGATTTCATCGAATTGTAAATTTCGTAGTGGAATTTTGAGAAATTTCAAGATGTTTCCAAGAATTTCAAAAAATTTCAGCGAATTTTAAGGGATTTCATTAGGTAAGGGATTTCAAAAGGTTTCCAATAATTTTAAGGATTTGAAGAGATTTTTAGGAATTTGAAAAGATTTTGAAGTTTTTTCTGGAATTCAAAGTAGGTATTTTAAATTCTTTTGAGGAATTTTAAAAAGATTAATGAAAATTGAAGGGATTTAATAGAATATTAACAAATTTGAAGGGATTTCGTGAAATTATAAGACGTTTATAGAAATTTCAAGAAATTTTATTGAATTTTAAGATTTCCGAGGTTAATGTCGTAAATTTGAGAGATTTTTACGAATTTTAAGTGATTTTATATTTCAAAATATTTTAAGGGATTCAAGAGATTCCAAGGCATTTTTAGAGATTTTCATGAATTTTAACGTGGATTTCAAAAGATTTTTATGATTTTGAAAATTTTCGTAAAATTTAAAAAGATTTCAGGATATTTCGTGAAATTTTAAAAACTTTAAAATATTTCGACGAATTCAAGCGATTTTGTGGAATTTTGAGGAATTTCAAATGGTTTGAAGGAGTTTCAGGGGGTTTGAAGGAATTGCAAATTTTAATTTAAATTAAAAAAAATTTTTTAAATTGCCAGGGATTTTATGTAATTTCTCGATATTTCTAATAATTTTAAAGGGTTTCAAGACATTTTTCTGACTTTTGAAAGATTTTATGAAGTTTTAAAAAATTTCATGGAATTCGATAAGATTTCTATGTAATATTTTTAAGGGATATAAAAGATATAAAGAGATTTTAAATGTTACCGTAAAATTTCAAGAATTTTAAGAGATTTTAAAGTTTTTCATGGAATTTCAAAAAGTTTCTAGGAATTTTTAGATATTTTCACGAATTTAACGTGGATTTTCAGAGATTAGAGAAATAAAATGTAATAAATTATATATCATTGAAAAAGAATGTTCTTTTTAGAGATTTTCATAAATTTCAAAGTGGATTTCAAAAGTTTAAGGAATTTAAATGTTCTTCATGGAATTTTAAAGGATTTCACGAGATTTTTATTTTTTTTTTTAATTTTGTGAAATTTTTGAAAAATGTTGAGATTTGAATGTATTTCAAGGGATTTTAAAGTCTTTCGTGGAATTCTAAAGGATTTTAAGAAGCTTTAAAAATGTTAAATAATTTTTATATTTTATAAATCATCTTAAGAATAGTCTTGATAAAATTAAAAAAAAATGTCAAGTTATTTTTGATTTTTGAAAGATTTTCTGAGATTTTTTATTTGAAGAGTTTTTTTGTTGATATTTCAATACACTTGAGGAATTTTCGAGAATAATACTTTTAATGAATTTAATAGAATCTCAAGAAGTTTCTGAAAATTTGAAGAGAAATTTTCACGAAGTTTAACATAGATTTGAAGAAATTAGAGACATAAAATATGATAAATGATTTCGTTCTTGTGAAAGACAAATAAGCCAGTAGAGAAGGAAAATAGTGGACATGTAGCATATCCACAACAAGAGGCTTTCGATTTCGGGATAAAGTAGTGGAAGAGAAGTGTGTGATCGATTCTCTTTCACCTTGTTCTGAATAGCTCGCAAAGTTGGAAGTGTGCAAGAGTTTGAATGGCTTTCGCCAACAAATGTGGAGGGCAGGTTGGAAAGGCATCAACACCGCACGTTGTCTTTGGTTGGCACGTGAGGGTTGTTGGGTCGCTTGGCAATCATATGTAGATCCCACGTGGCGTCAATAACGCCGGCTTAAGTACCGACGTAACTTCCGGGATTCTAGGGCCAAAGCAGCAACAAACGAAGCGACATGTGACGAGGACGATGCTCGTTAAATTGTCATTGAAACCCCAACGAAACGACACTCTATACCATCACAAAAGCTACTACAGTTTCACGAGTTAGTATCTTTCCATATGACCACCGGGAAAAGTGATTTCTCTTGTACAATACACAACTCTTACAATTAATTAGTGAGTGGTTCTCCACTAGAAGCTAGTAATGGAAAATCTCTGTTCTGACTTTAGCATCAAAGGTAATTTGTCACAGTTGCCACTTGTTGATAAAATAGTTGATTTGCATGAAAGGATAAAAAGAAGAGGAGGACAATTTTTAGAACAACTAGCAATTCTGATCAGTAATAATTTCTCTTTACAAAGGGAAATCATAGTAAATCATAGTTTTAGGAGTTTCAAGAGATTTTAGGGATTTCAAGGAATTTTATGAACTTTGTATTATTTTATATTATGTGGTATTAAATATTTTTCAGGAATATATTATATAAATATATAAATAATATAATATATAAATATTCAACGAAATTAAAGACTTTGACAGGATTTCAAAGTATTTTATGAAGTATATAAAAAAATTGTAAGTAATAAAATATAAGGTCTACTGCAAACCACTAGGAAATTCTTTGTTTCAAAGGAAAACTTTTTGCAATTTCTCCTTTCGAGATTCCATATATAAAATAGTTTATAAATTATATATAATTATATATAATCACTTTAAGCATCTAACGAATTATTACATTTTGTGCCATTTTACCCATTGTGTTATTTTATCTAATGGGTAATTTTATCCTCTGTGCTATTTACCCACTGTGCCATTTTACCCACTGTGCCATTTTACCCACTGTGCCATTTTACCCACTGTGTCAGTTTAACCTCCGTGCCATTTTGCCCATGTGCCATATTACCCCATCTATTATTTTACCCATTGTGCCATTTTACCCCCTAGGCCAATTAAGCCCCTGTGCTATTTTAGCCCTTAAGTCAGTTTCCAACTGCGCCATATTATACCGTGTGCCGAATTGCAACATGTGTCATTTTACCTACCATGCCACTTTACCCTCTGTGCCATTTTACCCACTGTGTCAATTTATCCTTCGTGCGATATTACATATAGATAGGAG
>UCOH01012588.1:0-79571 GCA_900474275.1 Synergus japonicus
AACTTTGGTACTAATCCCTTAAGGACATGTAAGATTTACCCGACCCCTACCTTACCGACATTTTTTTGTCTGCAGCGCTACGTCCACATTTATTGAGATATCAAATTGAAAATTTATAAAATTAAAGAAAATATTCTAAGGTATGTTTATCTGGTCTTACATTTTTGTAAAAATAAAAAAATAATTTTTCAAAAATTTTTTTTTTACAAATGTCAATATTTAAGACCAGATAAACGTACCTTAGTGCTTTAGCTTCAATTTCAGAAATTTTCAATTTGATATCTCAATAAATGTGGACGTAGCGCTGCAGACAAAAAAATGTCGGTAAGGTAGGGGTCGGGTAAATCTTACATGTCCTTAAGGGATTAGTACCAAAGTTATTACCTTTTTTTTAAGAATTTTTTTATCAAATTAAAATTTATATTACAGATCCTACCTTTTCACACATGATTATAGATATAAAACACTATTACAAAATTTTTTTTTTTTCTTAATATTAAACCTGGCTAGTATGGCTGCCGGAAGTTACCCATTTTAAAAACTGGTGTGCATGATCGATTCAGAAAAAACTATTGAACCGATCGTGCTGAAATTTGGACATGTTATTCTACACATATGTTGCTATCGCGTGAACCAAAATAATTGAAATCCGAAAAAAAAAAAAATACAAAATGGCCGACTTGAAAATTTTTCATCTTTTTTTAAACGTAAATTTTTTTTTTAAATTGTTAAATATTAATCAATAATTACGATTTTGGTTTATGACATAATGACATATGTGTAGAATAACATATCCAAATTTCAGCCCGATCGGTACAATAGTTTTTTCTGAATCATGCACGCCAGGTCGAAAAACGTTGTTTCGAGAAAAACGCGTTTAGTTTTTGATCTAAAATACAGGGTGATCCATTTTAATCTATAACTATCTGCCAAAATACTTTATTTACGAAAAAATGGTTTAGACAAAAGTTTACCAGGATCGAGAGGGCCATTTAACTGTATCATCAATTTTGACCTTGAGTTCAATTTTCAAGGTCATTTGCTTCAAACGCACGCTAAATGCACGTTCGGCGTGTTCGAGATGCTTATGTTTTTTAGCGTTTTTCGATCTGTTCTCGATATTTATAATCAAAATAACGATTAACCCAACAATTCTACATATATTTATTATAAGAATTTGCACTTTTTAGAAAATAAATTTTTCAAAAATGTTCTTTGGTACTAACCCCTTAAGGGGAGGGTAAGATTAATTCGACAAGAAAAAAGGCCTATTTTCAAGAATTTTTTCATAAGATACAGGTAATGTTGGTTTATTTTCGTAATATGCATATAGTTGTACAACCGTTAAACTATGTTTTCCTAAATTTTTATTCATAAATGTTGGGGAATTAGCTGCTGGCAGCATATCTCCGCCGGCGCCTTAAAAAAAAGTTGTTTTTGCGGTGTACACTAATAACATGTCACTGGATCAACTAAAACAAAAAAATCAAAATGCGTTTTTTAGTTTAGATGTTTGCCAATGCAACAAGGGAGAGTTTTATTTCATAATTATTTCTTATTTTACAATAACAATTTAACGGATTTTTTGTATAGCGAAAATCGCGTTTTTGACGTTTTTTTTAATCGATTTTTACATTTTCGGTAGCACTTTGAAGTCAAAAACGCGATTTTCGCTATACAAAAAATCCGTTAAATTGTTATTGTAAAATAAGAAATAATTATGAAATAAAACTCTCCCTTGTTGCATTGGCAAACATCTAAACTAAAAAACGCATTTTGATTTTTTTGTTTTAGTTGATCCAGTGACATGTTATAGTGTACACCGCAAAGACAACTTTTTTTTAAGGCGCCGGCGGAGATATGCTGCCAGCAGCTAATTCCCCAACATTTTTGAATAAAAATTTAGGAAAACATAGTTTAACGGTTGTACAACTATATGCATATTACGAAAATAAACCAACATTACCTGTATCTTATGAAAAAATTCTTGAAAATAGGCCTTTTTTCTTGTCGAATTAACCTTACACCCCCCGCCCCCCACCCCGCGCGGTCCTTTAAGAGATTTCATGACATTCAATGTGATTTTGAAAAAATTTAATGGATTTTACAATATTTTAGTGATATTTAGAAATTTTAAGAACTTTTAAGGAATTCAAGGGATTTTACGGAAATTCATTTGATTTTCAGAAATTTTAAAAGGTTTAATCAAATTTCATGGAACTTTGAGTAATTTTAAGGAATATCAATTGATTTTGCGAAATTTAAGGCAATTTCACCTGATTTTTGGAATATTTTAAAGGCATATTAAGATATTGCATGGAGGATTAAGTAATATTAAGGACTTTTAAGGGATTCCGGGGATTTTACTAAAGTTCATTGAATTCTCAGGAAGTTTAAGAGATTTCATGGGATTTTTAATAAATCTAAAGGATTTTACGATATTGTATGGCATATTTAGTCATTTTAAAAACTTTTAAAGAATTCAAAAGATTTGACAAAATTTCAGTGGTTTCTCAGAAATTGTAACAGATTTTATCAGATTTTCTGGGTCTTTGAGTAATTTTAAGGAATATCAAGCGAATTTTAAGGAATTAAAGGAATTTTATGAGACATATAGAAATTCTTAAAATTAGATAAAGAATTACAAAATTTTATATTTCAAGCATTATTAAAAATTCTGAATTATTCGTTCTACTGGCAAAAGGTGATGAGCAAAAACGAGAAATTCATTCTTATTGTTTAGAGTTTAAAAAAACTAGCAATAAGATCATAAACTAGATCATAATTGCTAGTTTAAAAAAAAGAGAGGTGATAATAAGGTAAAATTGAGAATAAGAATTGAGAATTTGTATTCTCATGGAATTGTTTAGTCTGGTTCGATCATCGAAGTTAAGCAGCGCTTGGCGCGGTAATATACTGCGATCGGGGACGATGTACAATTTTTTGCTTCTCAGCAGAATTTACTCAAATTCGCAACTTTTTTTTTGTGTGCTTTTGTGGTGTGGTTTTGAAAGTTTTGAAACACTTCTTTTCATTGTTATAACAATATTTCACATTGAGTTTGCTTCTAGATTATTTTAAGCTCATGGTCAATACAATGCATGCGCGTAAACCGCGTAAACCGATAAAAAACATGTACCTAGATATGAAGCTGATATAAGGAACATATATTTTCGTTTTTCATGAATTCATCATTGTAGAATGATTAAAATACCTAATGAGAAGCTGTAATATTTACGGGCATTAACATACATAATACTTTTTGAAGATATATACATATGTATATTTTATTATACGTCTAGTTTAGAGTTGAAATTTAAATTTTATAATAGTGAATGTTCTCCCGTGGTTTGGCAACACTGGAGAAACATTCACCGTTGCTTTGCAGTTTCGACAGTAAAATAAGCTTCCTCCTGCTATTGAGAGTTGTGTTACTAGTACAAAATACGCAAATTGTCGAAAATCAATTTTACAGTGCTCTGTTCTTCATTATTCAACTGTGTATGACAATTTAATTACAGTTCAGACTCTCAGATTTAATAAAACAGTGTACATTGCGCACTATTGATGACTAAAAAGTGTATGCTGTTAATTTTGCATGTTTTTGCATATATGCAATTAATTATATGCAATTATTCAAAAGTACATGTGTAAGAAATAATACATGAGTGATATATTACTTATGATATAATAAAGTAAGCAATAATAATAATAATAATAAAGGTCTTTACAAGGAAGAAACATGGCTTGTAAATGGTCAACGAATTTCATCGTTCGTTTCCTACAAATATATGAAAAATATCCGTGTCTGTGGGATGCGAGTCATCCCTCATATAAAAATCGACAGGAAAGATTATCTGCGGAACAGTGCATTCAAAATGAATTGAATCTCCATTGTGACATTAAGGCGTTTAAAACAAAAATTAAAAACATCAGAAACACTTATAATGACGAAGTGTATAAAATGAAGAGTGCATTTAAATGCAAACAGGAATATTTGCCGAAATTACTTTGGTTTCCGATCGCTGATCGTTTTCTGAAGAGGTCAAGTGAAACTGGAATTAGTGTCGAAGGGGTAAGGGCAATTTTTTCCTGTAATGTCTTCAAAATGTGAAATTAAACGATATTAAGTCAAAAGTACATATTTATTTATTTTACATATTATTTATTTTTCAGATCGAGAAGTTGGAGGCAATAAGACTTGAAACCCTGGCTCATTTGGAAGACTCAGACATCGAGGAACCATACGAAAGTCTTCAAGAAAACGTCTACATGCCAGTTTCCGATTCATTATCAATTAAAAATCCTGAAAAATCCCAAACAAAACCAATCGAAGATCTAAAAGAAAAGAATCCAAAGAAAAGAAAACTGGAAGAAGATTCAAGAGTGTCTGAAATGATGAGATCTCCAGATTCCTCACAAAATCGTGAGGAAAACGAATTCGACATTTTTGGAAACTACGTGGCTGTTCAGCTTCATCGTTTGCCTATTAAAAATGCGTTGGAACTCGAGGCTCAAATTCACCAACTGATTACAGAGACTCGTCTGAACATAGTCAGATCTTCAGGAAGGAATTCGAGTTTCATCGGAAACTCCTTTGACGAATTTTTTGCAAACTGTCGGGAGTGAATTATATATATTTTTATATAATATTTTCAAGTATTATAATATAACAATTAGACAATCCGAGAACTGTGATTTAAGATAAATATGATTTTGTATTTAATTTGATAATTAAAATGGAACTGTTTTTTATAAATTGCCTTTTTTCTGATAGTCCCAGAAAGTATAGGTTTATTTGATAGAAATCAGAGATTAATTCAAAGAATTTTCTTTTCAGTAATTTGACGAAATTGAGGAAATTGCATTTGGAACAGAACGAAATTTCCGAGTTTCGGGATTCCAACGTGTTTTGTGATCTTCCTAATCTCTTGGATCTTCATCTTGGAGACAACTCTTTGACTGCTTTGCACTTCAATCTCTCTTGTCTGCATAATCTGAGATTCTTGGACCTTCAACGAAACAAATTCACCAAGGTTTTGGAACGGGATCTCCGAACTTTGGACACTTTCGCAAAACACAATCAATCCGTGACTGTGGATTTGACTTTGAATCCATTTGAGTGTTCTTGCAAACTCAATCCTTTCATTAAATGGATGAACAAAACGAAGGTGACCGTGAGAAATAAGGAACATCTGACCTGCACAGAAGGTGAATTTTTAAACTAGAAATATTATTTATTTAAAGAAATATTCAATTATTCAGTTAGTTAAAAATTCTTTTCATTTTTCAGGCCACAAAGAAATTACATTTCACGAAATGAGAGCAAATTGCAGTCCACCATTACGTTCTGGAACAACTATTCTTCTTTCCTTGCTTTCTCTTTTACTCGTTTCGCTCATTTGCGGCTTTATTTACATTCAGCGAGCCGAACTTAAAAAGAAATTGGTACCCGTATTGGATTCTGTAAATAAAAGGGTGCGATACACTTCCATAGCAACTGGCGAATCTCGAGAAATAGATGTGTAGATTTAGAGTTTTAAAATTTAAAAATAATTTTTAAGAAAAGAATCTCAGAAAAACACAAATTCAAATAAAAGACAGATGCTTCACTAGTTTTTATATCAATTGCTAAATAACAATAATCGCTTTAAATGAAGTTTCTGATTAAGAGACTGAAATCGATTATATTGATTAATTGTGAAAATAGATTAATTTATTGTGTAATTTTCCCTCTCAAAGAAATAGAATATAATATATTCACTGCCGATTAGGTTTAAGAAATTAATATCAAAATGAGAAGCTAGTTTTATCCACGAAGTAGTCAATTATCATAATTAATTTTTAAATTTATATGTACATTACAAAAAGAATAATAAAATCTTAAATCATTTTCTTAAAATGTCGTGATGTTTGTACTTTATGAGATAAAAATGCAAAGTTCATTATACGATAAGAGATTTGAGGAATTTTAATTATTGAATAAAGTTGAATGATTCGAAAAATTAGAATGATTGATTTTAATGATCCTGTGAAAATCGAAGTTGAAAATTGGGTAGAAGATAAATAAAAGAAGTTTTCCAGGTTCTTATCGTTTCTTATCAGATTGTTGATATATTGGCTGAGATAAGATAGTCTTGAAGCTATTCGCGTATGCCGAGGAGTCTTCATCATTTTTCTGATATGTGCATCGAATTTAAAAAATAGTGCCTGCTGAAAATGTCAATTTTTAGGCGTCTTCGCCTGGACGAGGTGATCACTTCCTTACCGGAATTGGGCCCAACAATTCCTGATGGTGGCTATTCATGGATAGTACTTTCCGGGATTATGATTGTCCAGGTAAATCTAAATCTATTTCGAATTCAGCGTCGAAAAATACATAAAAATAAGCCTGTCCCATCAAAAGTTCAGATAACTTTTCCTTTCCTGTGAAATCAATCGCATTTTTTAATTAGTCCTCCTTTCCGTTCGAATTTAGTGTGCTATTTATTATTATCAGAATAAGAAATAAGAGGGATCCCTTCATTTCACGAAAAGTATGTCGAGTCAGTTAAAGGGCTTCAGTTCCTATAGAAAATTAACTGCAATTGTTCATCGAACATACGATTGACAGAAACACGTATAGGAAGCCAAAGAAGTACAACTGGATCAATCTTAATTTTATGTTGTTGGTACACATTTTATGTGTAAGGTTTCTTCGTTTTAAATACAAGTTCTTAAGGTTCTGAATGGATAATTACTTTCTTTCAAATGGGAATGATTCATCATTTATTGTTCATCTTCATCTCTTCAGTGACAATGACTATAATTATTTCCCATTTAAACTCACCCTACTTTCTTCAACTTCTAATTTACTTTTAAGTGTTTGCATTCTAAAGAAAATCTCTTATGGGTCAGATGACAGTACCGAGTGTTTTGTCAATGTATGGAATAGTCCTGGCTCACTTGGTCAGCAACAACAGAAAACTCGACTTCGATGTATGGAATGAAAAAATCACAATTACACCAATTCTCATGACTGCATGTTGGAGTTTAGCAGGTATAAATGCAATTTTCAGTACTATAAATTTTGTAATGTACATGTATTTTGTATAATGTATTACATGTATTTTCTAATTTATTAGATCCTTGGACAAGGATAATTGTGAACCTGGCTTCGTTTCCAAGAGTGATGTCTTTGATAGGAATTGCCCTTTTATCAATAGGTGTCCTCGCTTCCGGTTACCTGGCAACTGGAGGTGTTGGAGCCTATCTAGCAAGTTTGAGTGCCGGTGCAATTATGGGACTAGGGGCCAGCTTTGTGACGATACAGAGCGAAAAAGTCCTCCAACAACATTTCAGAATAAAATTGCCACTCGCAACAATTATGATGAATATTGCCTTCTCCACAGGACTAATTGTTGCTCCTTTGGTAGCATTGGCCCTTTTTACCAGATTAGGCATTCAAGCCGGGCTGATGGCGATGGTTGTACTTTTCCTCCCAACTGCGATTGCTACTGCAATTTTAAGGTCACCAGGTAAGCAAATATCATCACCATACACACTTCTCTTCAATGAAGACGAGACCGAGTCATCGATGAGGATGATGGAGGATTCAAATTTAGACTCAAGAATTCCCAGCTCTGATAATAGAAGAGATGGAGGAAGAGGGAACCTTCCGGTAGATGAAAGTAATGAACCTTCTCAAGGAGTCTTTGCGGAAGGAAGTACAGCCTACAGTTACGAAGATCCGGAAGATATCAATCTTTTCGTATCTCCATCAAATCAGATTCGATCCAAATGGAAGCAGGAATTTCAAGTTTTGAAGCTTTTCAAGTTCTGGGCAACGGCCGTTTCTTGTGTTGGTACCAGGACTGGAATGATGCTTTTCTGGCTTCTTTTACCGCCATTGATTGTCATCAAAGTTCCATCTACAAATCTTTTTGATGGGGTGGTTCTTTCCATCATTGGAGGAACTGGCACTCTCTTTGCAAGTGTCATCTCGTATTGGAACACAAACACAGCAAGATCGAGAAGCTTGATTTTCGGATTTTCTAACTGGATTGGAAGTTTTGTTCTTTTAGGTAAATGACAGTATAATTATGGCACATGGCAGCCTCAGAAATGAGGAAACTGATGATGATGATGATGATGATGATGATGATGATTATGATGATTATGTTTATTTAAAATTTAGGCCTTTCTTATGTGAAATTTTACAACTACTTCATCATTTTGGCACTTTTGGGAGGCATGAGCATTGGAGGACTAGTGGTCAGTCAAGAATTTGCTATTCGAGATGCTTTGGGATCGCATGTTTCCTCCAAAGGACGTGCCGTGCTTACTACGTGTGTTGGAGTAGCAATTTTGCTTCTTTCCTTTATTGAAAGTAAGTTACGTGATGTCATATAATGTAATATCCCCTTCCTCTCAGAGACATTAAGGCATGCCTGAAATTTAAATGAAATCGTGCCCTCTTATGAATGAATCACTTCATGGAACCTTGAACTCTAAATAAAAATCTAAAATCATTTTAATCATCCATTTTCCAGATATGTTTCTCTGCTTGAGGATTGCTGGCACAATTCAGTTCGCAGGCGGATTGTACTGGATTTTATCTCCACTTTTTGGGGCACTCAGAACTCGATGGTGTAGGTGATTAAATAGAAATACTCAAATTGCTGAATTAAGAATTGAGTTGAAGTTTCAGACGTCTAGATTGACGAGTTTTTTTTATTTTAATTTTTTTTACGTTTACTGGATTAAGAATGTCAAAAAAAAGGTCCTAAGACTATTTTATTTTTATTTTATTTACTAGAAGAAATTTATCTGGTGTTGTTGGGGATTTTAAGAGATTTTAGGGGATTTCAAGAATTTTTAAGTGCTTATAGGGAGTTTTAATGAATTTAAAAGGAATTCGAAAGATTTCAACAGATTTAAAACCATTTAAAATGATTTTAAGGAAGTTAAAGGAATTTGAAAAGATTTTAAGATCATTCAAGTAATTTTAATGAATTCAAAGGGATTTGGAAATATTTTAAACAATTTCAAGCAGTTTTAAATGATTCTAAGGATTAAGTAAGGATTTCTAGAGAATTTATAATATCTTTTAAGGATTTAGGAAAAATTTAAAAGATTTCAAGGAATTTAAAATGTTATTTAAAATGTTTTTAAAAAGTTTATAAAAATAAGATTAAAAATTTAAAAGGTACCTAATTTAATATAAAAAGTACGAAAACTTTAAAAATTAAAATATTAAAAATGTTAATTTAAAAATATTTTAAAATTGCAGGATATCTTTTGAAAGTCCTAAAAATCTCTTAAACTTTCTTGAAATCTTTTCAAATTCCTCCACATAATTTTTATTTATAAAATATCTGAAAAAACCATTTAATAATTATTTTCAACTCTTTTTAGAATACTTTAGTCTTTTTAATCCTTGAAATTCCTTAAAATCCTTACAAATCTCTTAAAATCCTTTCATAATTTCTGAAATCTTATGAAATCTCTTAAAATCCCAAATTTTAGGTTTTGGAAACTTTCTCAAATTCTGTGGTAGATATTTTTTCCAATAAATCGAAAAAAAATCGTCATACTACAAAAGTCTTAAACTTCAACCAAATGAATTAAAAGACCCAACCGAGGTTTTCAAATAAAACACGTGAATCATGACTGTCTTTTGAATTAAAGATCAAATCTAATTTAAATTAAATAAAAATATTTTCATTATTTTTGTAACATATTTCTAAGTTGTTTAAATTAAGTCTGATAAGCAAAAACTTTGTATTGTTAATTTGACTGTTATAAAAAAAGTTTTTTAAGATAAGAAAGGGAATTCTTTTCTTTATAGCGTTCAAGAACCATATTTATTTATTATTTATTATTTTATATTTATTTATTCGAATTTTTCGCATTAATTCTGGTTAATTCGAATTGAATTCAGAATTTATTGACTAAACTAGAGACATGGTGACTAAATTTCTCCAGACTGACTAGTAAAGCCAGTTATAGTCAACAGATAATTAAAAGATAATTTTAGCCCACAGGTGCTATATTAAGCCTAGCTGAGAGCAAAGGGTTCCATCAATGCTTGTTAACGAGCCTCAAACGTTCAAATCGTCTTTAGAATTTTCTAGAAAGTTCCTAATTAAATACACATTGATCCAAAAATTAAAAAAAAATTAAGTTCTAATTGAAAAATATTATATTAACTATTTTCCCATTCAATTTTACAATAAACTTATTAAATTATTTTAAACACTTAAATATAATTAATAATCTCTTTTATTTTTATACTAATTTAAAATAAAGAACCAAAATTTCATATTAAAATTCTGTTTAAAAAATGCATCTTATTTATACATTCTATGAACAAAACGATAAATTTTCGAAGAGCATCATGTTTATCCTCCAAGAAAAGACTCAACATTTAATTCCAGAACGTGCTCAAAAGATAACAATCGCAACCTATTTTTCTCTTCCTTCCAATTAAAAAAAACCTCGTTTTTTTCAATCCCTCCTCTTTTCATGTAAACAAACGAGTTCTATATATTTCACGATGCGCACGCATTCAAATCTCCCGCGCATCTGCACCCTGCGTTTACCTGCGCCAACCTGACAAAAAGATTCAATGTTCTATTTTCAAAAGTCAACAATTCCAACCTCTAAAAACATCCCAGAAACTTTCCAAAAAGTCAAAAATATCCCCATTCTCTTTCCATACTCCTTCCTTCTCTAAACAACCAAAAAATCCATCAAAAACTCATTAAAAGTCTCCAATTATCTACGAAATAATTATCTATTATTTATTCGAAATCTCAAGATGGCTGTTCTGAATTTCTAAACGCATGCGCAGTGCAACGAGTACTAGTCGGTGCACGATCGTGTAAATCGTGTTCAATCGTGTTGCTCCAGTGTACTCGCATCCCAGTTAAAAAAAACTCATGGGAGGAGTGGTTGTTTTGTGTATAACTTTAAAGTCCCTGTCGACTGAGGTTATGTCGCGAAGAGTCGGCGATGCGATCTGTGGGGTCCTGAAGGATCAGTGAAGTGAAACCGTAAGTACGAATAAAAGCCGGTTCTCGAGAAATGAGATTCGCGATTTTTTTGCCCTGCCAAATTCCACGCTCTCTACGAGCCATATAGTTGTCCCCTGAGGGAAAAAGTTTTCGATCTTGAAGTACCAAGTTTCGCAATCCACCGTGTGTGTTTCCTAGTGTTTCCTTCTCAAGTTCCTATTCTTCTCCTCTAGCCCTGTGCCCCCCCAACCCCCCTGAAGTTTACTCTAGAACGAGGAAATCGCCTTAGTGCAGGAAAACGGATTCCTTTCTTGGGTGACTAATACCACAACCAGTGGGTTAACATCACGGTGCAAGGCTCTGCGTTTAACTTTTTTTACATCCGCTGCTGCACCGAAGTCAGCAGGTGCAGAGTGAAGATCATATTTAAACATTATATTCAGGATGTGAAGCACACGTGTTTTGTTGGTGGAAACTTGGTAAGGCGCCAGGCAACGTCGATTGTTGTTGTAAATATATGAAAAGATCGATATTTATCGAATTTGGCCTGAAGATTTTGCCAAATTTTTAAGGCACAGCTGATGTTTTATGTTATGCTTCTGTCCCATGGAGAATGAGTGACGTATCTGGTTTTTGAACTTTCATGGTGGGATGTGGAGGTCTCTCGCTGAAAATGGTATATAGATATTTGTTTTATTGTTTACAAGTGTTTCATTTTCAGTGGTGCTCTAATTTTGCGGTTTTCTAACCTCCATTTTGGAGGGAAGCTTTTGTTTTTTACAATATGAGGGATCTTGGAGTAATATTTTAGTTCTTTGTAGACCTCAAATTAAAATAGGACAGTCAAATTTTTAGACAATTAAAATCCAAATTCAAAAACACTTCAAAAAACAGATTTATACAAATTTTCAGAATTGTGATCATTTTCATAACGTTTCATTAACATAACTTGAACCTGTCATCTTTGAATGGAAGAACAATTTACTTTTTTACCGAGGATTAGAAATTCCTTAGATTAGATTAGATTCCTTAGAAAGATTTGAAATATTATATTTTATAATTTCGCAGGTTTCTAATTGAATTTCTTTTACTCTGAAGGCTCTAAATTAAAGTTTAAGTTCGCTTAAGCTTGTTAAGTGTCTATTCACAAAATTCGATAAAAATGGATAAGAGAAAATGCAAAATGCAGTTTAGTAAGCAAGAGAAACTTTGATTAATGTCGCTACTTTTCTAGGCACACCTGACACGAAAATTTTTGGAGTAGCTCTATATAATCAAAGTATCAAAGATTAATCTTTACTGTAGTTTGCACAGCCAGCTAGTTCAGATAAGATCTTTCTACATGTTTGAATTGGTTCATAAAACATCGTAAGATTCCAAGCATTCTGTTGAACACTTTCACGTAATTTCAAGATATAGGGCTATTATTTTATATCGTGTACTATTAAATACATTAAATTTAGTTTATACAATTAGTTCAGAGCAAATTAGAGTACAATTTGTAAACAATTAATAAATGTAAACCACTCACTAGTTTATGGGTTTAAAAACATGATTAGAAGTTTAATAAGATGAAGGTTTGAAGTTTATTGGATATTTAATTATTAATCGATTATAATAATTTATTATTAGATGCGACCGTTTTAATGGATGTTTAATTAACCTTAGGGAAATTAGGAAACGCATGAAAATAGAAAATAAAACATTTTCTAGTAAAGTAGTTAAACGGTGGAAAAGTTACATTAACTGTACATTAATTAATTTACATTATGCGCTGTGTGCATCGGATATCGATTTCAACCTGTTTTCCTTCAATTTCTCCAGCAAACCTGAACAGAAACTAAGTTCTAAAATACAATGCTACTTCTGTTTACGTTTATATGTACTACATATTGAACTTGAAAACTTAAACAGTTTATTTTTTATACTATTTATTGTTAGTCTTCTTTTAAAAACATTGAAATTCAAAAAATATTGATTAAAAATCCCGGAAAGGTTTTAGCGATTTCGTTCTTCATGGCTTTCTTCTCTGAGTGTTTGCCATTTTCACTTAGATACACAAAAATTCAGTCTTCATTATTTCAGAGTTTAAAACTTACTCGTGACTTGAATAGCCATAATTTAATTTATAAAAAACCCTATTTCTTTTTTTAGAAGATAAAAGGTTTTATATTACGACTTTGCGAAAATTTTCCTTTCACCAAAATGTCAACATATGCATTTCATGTGATAGTTCTCTTATAAGTCCTTACTTTCACCACAATATGTATATTGCAGTTTTTTTAAAATTTAGAAGCTTATATTAGCGGTCGCTTAAAATATTTTAAGTATAGGTCTTCTGTATTCCAACTTGACTCTAAAATCAGTAAATACTACTTCTGAATATTATATTTTGTTTCACTTCTTTTAGCGAGTGTGCAATGCTCATTAAGTGTTATTTGAAACCAAAGACGAAAAAACGAGACACCTTTACGGTGAACTTTTCCTGCAAAATTAGTTCTTGACAATGTGGGAAGGGCATTTGTATTTATGAGATGCTATTATATGTAATCCGTCGAGTAATGTGTTTTACATGAATATTCATGTAAGTTGATATAAATCCAATTTGTAAGTAATTGTGAGAATTCCATTGTTTACAGATTCAAGTAACACTGGAATCTATAAACGTGAGGATTTAGTTTCGATGCTTATCGACGCTTATCGATAATCAGAAACATTAAATATTCGCTACTGGATTTTTCAAAAAAATTTCTCTGTCTTATTTGGTTTTAAGTTGCATTAAATTTTTTCTCATATCCGATAAATCTTGTATTTTAATTAAGAGAGTATATCCCGCTTCAGACTTTTAGAAACATTTCTCGAAATACCAAATTCTCATCTCAACTCAGAATTTAACCTTGTAAAACTTGAAAAGTACAGTCCGGTTTCCAGCGAATGATTATTTTGCTCTTTAATTAAGAAGCGACAAAGTCCTCACTCGGTTTTTATATAACCTCTCTAGAGAAAACTACTCATCATTTAATAACATTTCGCGAAAGAAATTCATCACCTTGCAAAGCGTATTTTTATAAAAGTACATTTCCGTGTAGTGATCTTTCCTGAATTGAATATTGTCACGTGTGATTTATGATTTCATCCTCTTCCGTTTGTCAGTACGAAAGAATCCTCCTCATGAGAATATTTTTCATTATCGATTAACAAAAATTCCAGATCATTGTTTGATCTTTTCTTCATAATTGAATTTTATGATTATTCAACATTTTCCTGATCAATTTGATCAATGATATAGAAATACTTAAGCGTGGAAAGAAAATTACATTCTAGAAATTATTATTTAGAATATTAATTTCCTGTAATTATAGTTACTCTTCCGTGTATTGTTTTCTGAATAATTAAGGACTAATATATGCTTTTATCATTTTCAGGCTGTGACAATGAAGATGAGTTTCTCATTGTCCTCGCTGCAGCCCTCTAGCGAGACTCTAGAGGGACAAGAGCATGCGAGAATGCGGGTGGATAGGCCATATAACAGTCTTACCAAAAAAAGGTAAGATGCTTTTGCTTAAAATAGAAAAATATATCCAGGTATTGCGTAAGACACTTTTTCAGAGTTGTCTAGAAATTCCAGTCACACGTTTCTTTGCCATACAGGCATACATTCACATCTCCATGTGAAAAGATAGCCAAGCCAATAATTGATATGCATACAAGGCTTGAACTCAAAGTAGAGATTTCTCCTACGCCCTACGCCTGTCTTTTGTGAATTATTATTGCCGAACCTTTTGAGAAAAAAATTTGAAATTCATTGAATAGGAAAAAATAAATAATTCTAATAAAAATCGAAGAAGCAAAGTCTTCAAATTTGGACGATACTCCTTGATACTCCTCTAGGCTTTAAATTCAAATGTATTTAATTTCAAATCCTTTCCATTTAAAATCAGTCGAAATTTCTAAGTTCCAAGCGCGTTCAATTTAAGTATACAACAAATTCAGGCTTTTTCAATTTCAAATTATACGTTTCTAAAAGATTTAAACTTTAAATCAAAGTATTTGGTAAACTTTAGAAAAATTAATAATATGGTTTTCAAATTTCAGGAAGGAACCGAAACAAGAACACTGCCAATGTACCGTGGGAAGCCGAGAAGACTCCAAAGATGATTTTTGGGCGGCTATCCGTACTAATTATGACTATATTATGGACACAAATTTAATCGACAGTTGCAAAGTAATTCATTTTTATTTCCTACGTATTTTATATTCTTTCATTCCAATTAATTTTATTCTGTATTGCAAATTAAATATAATAAGTTTCAGTTTCAAGAGAATTTCTCCATAATAGATTTAATATCATTGAATATCTTTTTGCAGGAAGCTAACGGAGAACTTTCTTGGGACGAAGGTGATGTGTCAACTCTCTCTTGGGGTTTAAGCGAAGTTAGCTGCCAATTTTCAGAACTCTACTCATGGCTTAGAGTTCTTCAGGAGTTGGTTTACTCAAAGGAGGAAAATCTTCTAGACAAAAGCCTGCGTGCAGTACGTTTTTAAATATACGATCCTTTATCAAGTTGATTAATATCCTAAGACAAATATAAAGCAAAGAGATCTACAACCTTTTTTTTTTCAAAAAATGTTTCATATTTTTGCAATACCAAATTATGAGTCATAAATGAAAACAGTTACTAGAGTTTGACCTTCATTTCTTGTAGCTTATTTTTCATTAATGTTTTTTTCCGCTTCAATGACTTATTTATTATTCAGTATAGATTCAGAAATAAGATCTATTTGTGAGTTTACTTCAGAATTATCATATCTTATTTTAAAATCCTTTGATTATTAGGCTCACATGGAGGAGCTACGACGCAAGGCATACAGAAGAAGATTGTTCAATGAGCAAGCTGGGAAATTAATAAATCGCGCCCCAACTTTGAAAGATGAAGTAGCATGGCGCGTTGATCATTTGAATGCAAAATGGGAACTCGTTGAACAAATTATGGCTCCTGTTGAAAGACCTGTATCTGATAATCAGGATGTTTCTGCGGGTAAGGTTTTAACTGTTTTGTGATAAAAGTATTCCGATTTTAATAACAACAATCAACTTGGTACCAATCCCAGATTTATGAAACATTGTCTTACAATTAGTCTTACTGAAAATAGTATTCAACTTTTAGAAGCACGGATTTTAATTCTGTATTTTATTCAAATTTCTGTTCGTGTAAAATATTTGGAATTTTGATAATACTCCCATTCTAAAAAGTTTTTAAAATTTTTTTCATTTGTCCTAAAATCTAGTTCTGGACACGACACTTATGGAAATTGCGTAAAACTGTTGATATCTTAATATCTTTGGAAACTATTTTGGAAATCCCTTAAAATCAGGGTGTCTAGCGGACAGGGAAACCGGGAAAAACCCGGGAATTTCAAATTGCCTGATCACTAGACACTCTGTAAAATCTCTGGAGATCCTTTCTAATATCTTTATTTGAAACCTTTGAAATCCTTTGTGAAGTTATCTGATTTATTGATTGAGGAAAGAATAATACTTAAATTTTTTTCTCAACAGATTTTGATCACGAAGTGAAATGTCTAAGGAAATGGCTACGTGAAATGGAAGCTCGTCTTCAGCCCCTAAGCTTCCACATCGATTGGAGCAGAACGGAGCTGGAGGAAAAAGGAATGGAGCTCATGGTAAGTCTTATCATACTATAAATATTAAAAAATGCATAATTCCAAAAATATTGTAGAATTTTTTGAAAGTAACTAATTTTGAAAAGCCACCAATCAAAAATAATTGCCGGTATAACAGTTCTCTTTTATACAAACTTAAGATACGAGAAAACCCAGGAATGTTTTAGAAAGTTGTAATGATCCATGAGCTAAAGAGATGGCAGCACCTTCTATATTTTCCAACAATATTTATGTACTAAAACATTCCATTCGTACTATCCAAGAATTGAAAATGTCAAGAACAATTTTTAAATCAAGAATTACAACTAAAATCATTTGAATAGAATTTAGAAAATCAAATTCCTTATCTATTTCCAGGAATAATCTTGATATTTAATTATTCTTGGCTTGAAATGGAATTAATTAAAGTACTCAAGTATCGACATTCCATTTTCTTGTTCGACCTTATTAGTTTATTAGGCTTGCGAGAGAATCTAGTTTGGATTTAATCTAAAAATGAAAATCCCTATCTGATCTAGAATTTAAGGATAATAAAATTCAGTTTACGAGTAGATGTGATCTGAAAAGCGACCTAATACCAACTTGGGAATTCTGCTCCTGAAGTAGCGGTACATATCGGCAACATTAAACCAACAGTGGCATCTGCTACTTCGTTCTGTATAAACGACAAGTCTTTCGTTTCTTGGTAAACAATTAAGACTTGGCCTGGCCCAGATGTTACAACTACCGTTTCACGCGATACAAATGTCCGCCACACTTCTGTCGCGCATTGTAAATCCGATGACATGATAAACCATCAAGGATGATTGATCGATCAAGAGCCAAGACCGTCAAGAATCAATCTTTCCCGTCATTTTCTGCACGCAAGTTCCGAGAAACCTCGTGTTTGCTCTCTTATTTCTCAACGTGGTATAATTCGAAATTGAGTTTCAAAAGTCCCCTCGATTTTACATTTACTTCATTAATTTATCATATAAAGTCTTCGCTAAAACATTTCACAGATGGGTAGAGAGATTTTTTAGAAGTTTGGACTTTTAAAGCTTTTTCAAGAAGGCCTCAACTAACTTAGAATTTCAAAAAAATTATACCCGTTCGATTTTTGGTTTCCAAACTTGTGATCGAAGGGAAAGTTTTCTGAAAATGAATGTTCGAAAATAATTTTCCACAATTGATCTAGAAATCTGGTTTCAATCGGAGAATAATAGCGGTATTTATTTCATATTTATTTCTTTCATATTACATTTGTAATTAGTAATGATAATGACTAATCAGGAAAGTTGAGTTTGGTCCAGGGAAAGAATGATAAGAAAAGGGGTAAAAATTATTATGTCAGTTATGTAGCACGTGACACATTTATAATCATAACAAGTTTCAAGTGTGCGATACTTACTCTCGCACGGAAGTCACCTTCTAACCAGTTTGACTGCTTCCGAGCGCTCGATAAGTTAAAGTTTCAAAATTATATCGATTGGTATAATCTAGAGTCCATAGGCTTTCAACAAACTTATATTTCATTTCTGTTTCAATAAATTCAGTTTGTGAAACTGAAACTAAATCTAATCACTCTAAATCTTGTTGTTGTGGTTTTGAGCAAACTATCGCTCGTGCGATCAGTACAATCTATGCATCTAATTATTATAAAGTCAGAAAAAGTAAAATCTTAATAGCCTTCACGAAATTCTCAACCGTAAAACTTTTATAGGCTTTTTATTTTTATAGTGTACTTGTAAACGCAATTACCTTAAAATAACTCTTAAGGGACCTCTGTTCATAAAAATACGAACTTCAAGTTCGTAATCCCGAAATTGAACTTTCGAGTTGATTTCAATTTTTTTGAATTCTTTTTAATCCTTCGAATGTGAAATAGTATTTGAAATCGAGCTGTAAATCGCTACAACAAGAAAACAGTTTCTTTGAATCAAAGAAATTTTTTCTTTGGTTGTTTAATCAAAGAAACTGTTTTCTGGGTGTACCTTCCATCTTTTCTATAGTTTAAAATAATTTGAGACTGGAGATTCTGTTTCAGGATTAGAATCACTGGATCTCACGAAGTGTGAAAGTTACTCCAAAGTGGCTGGAATTGTTACTCTGCCTTGTAAATTAGAGGATAATGATCATCAGTTTTTATATAGAACGCACAGTTTTAATAGTTAATTCCAGCTTAAAGGCGCGATTTCCATGGAAAAAATGACTCTGGGTGGTATAAAGTGAAACTCCAGCGCCGCTTCGCTCTGAATTGCATCTGCAGACTCCAGAGTGCGGCTACGACCTTAAATTAACCAGAAGTAGGAATGCGAATTTAACAAGCTTTGGGGCTGCGCCACTGATCACTTACTCGTCCAAGTGCTTACTTACTCGCACATTACTCCGGCTCGTACCTACACATTTATTTACCTACTTACCTTGCACGTCTACGTTTCATAATTTTTTCCTCGTTCTGAACACGCGGGAGGCGTGCGTACCTTGCTACTCGATTTACGTTTCTGTTTGCCTGTTTGCCTGTCGACTCTTGCGATATCTGCAGCGTGGTACATCGTAGACTGCTCGGTGCGATTAGATATCGCAGATTCGTTGTGGTAGATTAGCGATACGCGCGAGTAACTTTCTCTGTTTCCCATTGGTTTGCAGGAGGCATTGAGGCCAAAGAGAATAAGGTTTATGGCGCTTCGACTTGTGAGTGGGGTTCAATTGACCCCCAAGGATGGGAGGATTGAAGAGTCAGGATTCAGGAGGTCAGAAGCTAATCGGAGTGTCACTGAAGTTGGAAACTGTTTTAGCTGATTACATATTTAGGAGCTGATAGATCCTAGTCAAGACGACGTGTAAATTGTTCATCATGCTGGACTCGAGACTCGAGACTCGAGACTTGTAGTATCTAAACTTTGAGAGGTAGAGATGATCAGGTTGCATGTCTTTAGTGGAGTCTTGAGAGGAAATTCTTAACTTGAGTTGTTTAATGTTAGCATACTTTTGAGAGTCCTCGTCTCTGGGAAAATGAAGGGCTTGGATCTGCCAGTTGAGATAAGACACGTGTGGGCAATTTAGACTTTTAGAGATAGGCTTTGAAATGTTGCGCAGGTCATTTTAATTTCTGTTTATGGAAGGAGATTGAAGATTTTTGTATTCTTTCTCTTTATGGGACTTCTCTGGGACTTCTCTCTAGACTTCTTCTAGAGTTTAGATGCTTTTTATTTGATTGCTTTATTTACTACGAATTTCAGGTTGAGGTGTTTCTAAGAGGTTTCTCGTTTTCTGTTTATTTTCGCAGAACTGGATTCACGCAGAAAATAGTTTCTTTGAATCAAAGAAACAGTTCTTTAATATACAGTCAAAGAAGAAATTTCTTTGATCCTTGAAATCTATTTAAATCTTGCATTACGAATTCCTTTTGAAAAAAATCTAAGAAAACTGGAAGTAACTTAAAGTCTTCTGAAATTCTTGAAATATTAAAAAATCTATATTTGAAACCATTAAAAATCTTTTAAAATTGCTTAAAATCTTTTGACATTTTGAATTAAATGATTTATATAGAAAATTTTAATAGACAGGCTTCAAAATATCTGATACTTTCAATCTTCTATCTTTCATTGCAATTTATTGATACAAATTAGTCACGGATATTTACGGCTTTGACATTCATTTCATTTTACGCGTCAATTGCATGATTCAAGATAAATCTTATTTTACTAAAAAGAGACCGTCTGCAGATGAAAGATTGAATCATCTTCATTGAAAAATTGCAGTCTCAAGAAACTTTCTTGCATCCTGTTTACCTGTCAAATGTGTCAAGCCTGCATGAGAACTTTGTTTGGAATTTAACATTTCACTGTAACATTAGAAATTCATCGAACACTTAATGCGACTCTATTAATAGTGTTTTATTTTTATTTCTGAAAATTAATTCGAATCCCTGCTGCTTGGAATTTACGATATCTAGGATCAAACTAGAATTGAAATGAAATTCTTGAAATTGAAAAAGAATCAGAATTGTAAATTGATATAACTTACGAACGCACCAAATTTGAACGTACTCGAATTTCAGTTGAATTTCTTGGGCAAACACCTTTTACCTTTAATTTACGATCCCGTAACCGACTCTTATGTTATCCAGTTCCACGTAAGCCAGGAAAAGGTCTTAAAAATCGCGCTTTAATTTCCATTTTCCTTATGCGGAATGGTTACTTATCTCCAAAGCGCAACTCTAACGGCGCTCCAGTCATGATTACCATCGCGTTTTCATATCGTGTTATGATACGTGCCAGAATGATGCTTCACTCTACCTGCATGAAAAGGTTCTTGCTTAATTAACAAGGTTAAGATTATTTATCGACGCCGGTAGTTCCTTGACGCTTTCTATGCATCGCTCATAACGAAGGAGATGAGATACAAGTACAACGACCCCAATCCCTTTGATCACGTCCCCCAAAAGTAATTAATAATGACAGAGAATTGGCCAATTAAACCTTCATAATAGTCTAACTGTTCTGTCGTCTCTGAGCGATTGTTTAGCAGTAATTAGCTGATTTTTTTGATTCTCAAGTTGTGGGGGAGGTTCGTGGTAATTTATATCCAGTCACGACTTTCTATAGTCAGATTGGTTGCCTACTATCTGGTGTCTGGAACTTAAGTGCAGAAACGATCTGAATTCTTGAGTGTCAGGAAAATTATATGTAATTAGTCGACTCATGACGTCTATAGGCGTAAAATGCAATGCCAATGTAAAAATCATGTGCCGTTTTGTAACGCATACTCACATTCGAAAATATTACCAGTCAATTGCTCACTATGGTAGGCTTCGATCCATCAATTCCACATTTTTCACATTCGTAATTATCGCCTTCGTTAGAGAGATTTTTATTGAATACTCTATACATGTTCTTTAAAAGTATAGTTAGCTGGTAATTCATTCTTTAATTATATTAATGACAGGTATTAATGGAAAATTGGACTTGGGCGAAGTTGAGAGGATAGTTGGATATATTCATAGATTAGCAGGGTGACGACTTGATCGGGAAAGTGGAAAAGACCGAGAATGTTTTCGTGAGATTTATTCCAGGAATGTTAAGAGAACTAGAAAGATTTTTCTGATTTTTCAAAGATTTTAGGGAATTTGAAGTCATTCAAAAGCTAATCAGGTTTGCAATAACAATTTATGCGAGATTTTCGAGATATTTCGGTATATGACTTTTTTAAATAGAAAACTGGGGGTTTTTGAAAGAAAAAGTCCTTGAAATTACTTAATCTTATAAAGTATTTTAAAATCTCTTAAAATTACTTAGAATCTGACAAAATATAATCAAAGTCAAGAAAATTACTAAAATTCCCATGAAATCTTAGGAAATTCCTTGAAAGTCCACAAAATCTAATTTGGTTGAATATTCTAACGTCTAGTCTGACGATTTTTTTTAGATTTATTGGAATAAAAATATCAACAACAAAAATTTTCCATAGTTTCTAAAAATTACTTATTTATTAGTATAAATTATTTATTTACTAGTTAGTAGAAATTTTTTTGTCATTTCTCGGGATTTTAGGAGATTTCGTAGAATTTCAAGTGATTTCAAGAGATTTTTAAGATTTCTAAAAAATTTCCTGCAATTTTAAGAGATTTTTAAATCAACTTTTGCAATTAAAAAATTTTTAACGTTCTCGAACTTTGTAAATTAAATTTTCTTTTAAATTTTTAATCTTGTTTTTTTAATCTTTTTAAAAGAATTTTAAATAACTGGAAAATTTGAGTAAAACCCTCGAAATCTTTTTAATTCTTTTTAAATCATTAAAAAATTATCCTTTTAATCATTAAAAATATCTTGAAATCGTTTGAAATAATTTGAAGGAATTTCAGGAAATTCCAAGAAAGGCGAAGAGACTTAAAAAATTTTCGTAAAATTTTAAGGATTTTCAAGGCATTTAGTGATTGTTAAAAGATGTCCTGGAATTATAAGGCATTTTAAAGTATTTCAAGAGATTTTTAGGATTTTTAAAAGATATCCTGAAATTTTGAAAGAATTTTAAATTAACTTTTTAAATTTTTTTAATTATTACAGTTTTCGAACTTTTTATATTAAATTTTCTTTTAAATTTTTATTCTTATTTTTGTTACCTGTTTAAAAACATTTTAAATAGCCAAACCATTTTTGTAAATCTCTCGAAATATTTTTAATTCTTATTCAATTATTAAAATTTAAAATATCCTTAAATCGTTTAAAATATTTCGAAATTCCTTTTACTTTATTAAAATTACTTTAAATGACTTGAAATTTGTTGAAAATCTTTTGAATTCTTTCGAAATTCAATTAAATTTCCTATAAAAACTGCAAACCTCTTAAAATCTAACTAAAATCGATAAAAAATGTCTAAAAAATCCTTTTGATAACTCTTTTGAACAATTTTCAAAATCCATAAAAGACTGAAATCCAATAAAATCTTTTAACCATTTTTTAAATTCTTCAAAGTCTGTTTATCCCTTAAAATTCGGAATTCCTCAAATTCTCCATAACTTTTTAGAATCCCATGAAATTTTTAAATCTCTATACGAAATCTCGTAAAATACTCTTAAAATCCCTTAAAATCTCTTAAAATCCCGAGTAACCCCAGGTAAATTTCTGTTAGTAAATAAAAATAAGATTTTGATATTCCTAATCATGTAAATGTAAAAATAAAATAAAACAAATTCGTCAGAATAGACGTCTGAAACTTCAACCCAATAAAATCACTTAGAATCTCCCAAAATATGATCAAAACCTAAGTTACTAAAATTCCCATAAAATGTTATGGGAATCTTTTTATTTCTTGCTTGACTGAGAAGATGTATATTAAGGAATAGAATCTCGCAAATAAAAAGGCAGCGGAAAAGCAAAACTAAGTTGATCATTTCCAGTTAGAGATTATTTTTCTTCGTGCAGTTCTTATTCTGAATTTTAATAAACTCGTGAGATTTTGAAAGTAAGACAACCGCTCGTCTATGGCTGGTTGTAACTGTCGATTCACTCAGGATATTTTGCGTGCAGTTCAGCGAGCTTTGTCTGCCTCTCATGTTCTCTTTGCCCTTTTTTTGTGTCCGCGTTAATAGGTATAATTTTTCCCATATGGCAGCAGACGCATTAAGCCGAATAGCGTACTTCCTCGTCCGGGATCTCAATCTCTCTCAAGTCTAGAGATTTCGCCTGATGAGGTCACTTCCAAATTTAACGATTTTCAGTAGAAACTGAAATATTTATTACGGAATAAAATTCCATAAGTTTCCAGGAAATTCCATAAATGTCCAGAAAATTCTATAAATTTTGAGAATTGCTCCATTTTCAAAGGGAAAACGTTTAAGTCATGGAAAATTCAAAAAATTTTGTTGGTCACTTTCGCCATAGCCGCAAATAGTAAAGAGTACTTCTCAAGTTTAATAGATATAATCGCTCTGCAGAAAAAATTGCAATCTATTCAAGTCAGTTCCTAAGTTGGAAACTGTTTTGTCTTTTATGATTGAAATGATTTATTGACCTAGAATATTCTTGAAATTTTCACTTTTTCTTTATCTTGAGCAAGTTTAAAATATTTACAAGTAGGAACTTTCCTTTATTTATATTTATTATTTACACTTTTGATTTTAGATAAAAATCTGGCAAACTCTGAATTCTTGATTGATTCATATAAAAATGTCGCAGAGTATTTTGTCACTTGCAAAAAAGAAATATTTGTTTAAATACTTGTTGAAAGTTTTACTTCCTCTGGAGTATTTCAAACTCAACAAAGCGGCGCGACTTTTATACTCCGCCTTCCTCGTTAATATTGGTCGAAAAAGGCAAATTTTCACGGCTCGAAAGTTTCGATGTTTCAGCAAATAAGTCGACAGATCGTAAAAATGAAAATGAAATAACGTGCAGGGTAACGACTATTAATTCTACGTTTTATTGCTACGTGCAACCATAAGTCTGCGGGGGGAAGCTTTATGAACAGTGCGGTTTCCCGTTGACCATAATCGACAGGAATTTTAGCAGCCTGAGGTATAGGTACTTCATATTCATATACATTCGTAAATCGTACAGTTATGGTTGCAATTGCAGTTCAGAGACCACGTGTGCGGAACCCTGTGTCGGGTGATCTTTTTGCCATAAATGTAGGCCAGTCACCTGCTTTTTTGACTCATTTTTTCCCCCGCCTTGCTCCGTTCCAATAAACGACTTCTGACACTTCTTTTGTTTATTTTATGCCATTATTTTTGACGAGAGCGATTTCTATCGAAAGTACTGAGACGAACGTCAAGGACAATTACCACGTTTCCTTTACTAAAGAGATCTTAACCCATTAACCCATTAAATTCGACTTTGGTGTGAATGAAGCTCGATGAGTTAATTTGAGGAGCAAAATGTTAATTCAGGGTGGTTGATTGTCAGGGAAGTCAGGGAAGTGACAGGGAAAAAAAGATTTCGTGAGATTTTTGTTTTCAAGATTTTTTATTTAGAGATTGCTTTTAAATTTCTTCTAATCTCTAAATTTTTATTTAGAGACTAAAAACGTTGCTTTTTTACAATAGATAACTCAGGTATATTATATAATTTCTGGAAAAATTCTCTTCAATATCCTCTCTTGGGAATTGTAGAATTATTGCAACAAATACTATGTTTCAAAACAAAGGAACAATTTGCAGAGAGGCAAATTTTCATCGACACTTTGCGGTTTGCATTAGGAACTAAATCACGTTGCGTGAGAGAAAATCACACGTTAAAAATGCATATAGCATTATTGCAGATCTGACGTAACCACAATTACTTTGCATTATATCATGCACGACCTTGAACGTCAGCGTAAATGCATGGCGTAGAATATTAATGGACAAAAGGGCCCTAAGTTCAACGCGCCGTGATACAATGTGAAGAGAATATGTGAAAGATGATAAGGATAGCATTCCTTCAATATTTTACACATAATAGAATTATAAATAATAATTAATAAAATTTATAACTGTATTAGAGGCATTTCAGAAACATTCTAAACCATGAGAATGAAAAAGGCAAAAATATTATAGATCAGAGTATTTTTTATTGTGTTCTGTGTTTTTCTGGTTTTTAATTATAAAAAATCTGCCCACTTACGCGGGCACATTCTCGTACACACGTCGCGCTTCACGACGCTTACACCCTTCGGGACGCTTGCACCTATTTTTATTTCAATTACTACAAAATGGAATGGAATGCAAAACGAAAACTAATTTACTTAAGGTTCTATCGACCTTAAGGGCATGCTCTTCCCCGTGGTTTGTGAAAATTTTTTTTCGAAGTCATCACGGCCAAACGAAGTGATATATCGCTTTTAAACTTTGGGATATGGGAAATAAGACACTAAATTGCGTTTTAAAATTTAATTTGAGTAGTAATTTTGAAAAAAAAGCTAAGTCGGTAAGGTAGGGATCGGATTTTTTTTCAAAATTACTACTCAAATTAAATTGTAAAACGCAATTTAGTGTCTCATTTCCCATATCCCAAACTTTGAAAGGGATATATCATTTCAATTGGCCGTGGTGACTTCGAAAAAAAAATTTTCACAAACCACGGGGTAGAGCATGCCCCTAAGGAGCACATTCTTATCAGGGCACTCGCGCTTCGCGCTCGACTCTGTTTAACAATATTTTTCATGATTAAAACGAAAGCTACTCATCCTATTGAAAAATGGCCAAAGGAGAACTTGTAGATCTTTTTACGGCCAATAATTATGTTTCTTATCATTTTCTTTGTATCTCGTGTTACTTGGCTCAAAATTTGAATTTTCGATTTTTTAAGGAAATTCAAAAAGTTATTATGCCTATCCTATAGAGTGTTCAGAAAGAAACAATTTTCATCTTTAGACTTTTTTTCATATCGTGCGTTGTTTGGCTTCTAATTCAAGTTTTATTTCATTTTTTTTGGATTTTCAAAATATTATAACTCTTTCAATTTTTTTTACCCCAAAAAAGTCATTAAGAAAAATTGTTCGTCTTTTTGAGTACTACGAACATCCGTCATTAGAAATTTTAAATTAAAAAAAAAGTGGTTTCAAAAATTTTCAAAATGCTCCAACTTTTTAAATTTTTATCCAAAATGGCTGGCCAATGAACTTGACTTTCATTTTAGGACACTAAAAGAGTATACCAAAGGACAATTATTCAATCGGTCAATTCGTTCGAAAGTTGTACTCACAAACTAAAAATCTACAGACACACAGACAGACACATTCGTAAAAACATGTTTTTCGGGTTCAGGGGGTCTCAAAACGTGGACATTTGATGAAAACTGGGGGGGTAAAGTTTTACACAAATCTAATACATTCTCTCTGATGAGAATGTAAAAACTGGGAGTTTTCTCTTCTGTTTGCAGTAAAATTCAGGTTTTCAGTCTTTTAATAATTATTAATATCTATAGTTATATATATACTTTATATCTATACTTTAAAGAAATACAAAAAATTTTATGTGATTTTTCAAAATTTCAAAGGAGTTTTAAAAGAGCTGAAAGGAGTTGTTAAAAAGTTTTGCAGATTTCACAAGATTTGAATTTGGGTTGAAGTTTCAGACGTCTAGTCTGACGAATTTATTTTACTTTATTTTATTTTTACGTTTACTTGATTAGGAATATCAAAATCTTATTTTTATTTACAAACAGAAATTTACCTGGGGTTGCTCGGGATTTTAAGACATTTTAAGGGATTTTAAAAGTATTTTAAGGGATTTCGTATAGAGACTTAAAGGATTTCAGAAAAATTCATGGGATTTTAAAAAGTTATGAAGAATGGGAGGAATTTTGAGGGATAAAAAGACTTTGAATGATTTAAAAAATTATTAAAGGATTTTGAGAGATTTTATTTGATCTTAGTTTTTTATGTATTTTTTCAAACTGTTCAATAGAGTTTCAGAAGGATTTTTCAGATATTTTTATCGATTTCAGTTGGATTTTAAGAGGTTTCCAGCTTTATAGGGAATTTAATTGAATTTCTAAAGCATTCAAGAGATTTTCAACAAATTTCAAGCCATTTAAAGTGATTTTAATAAAGTAAAAGGAATTTCGAAATATTTTTAACGATTTCAGGGTATTTTTAATTATCTTAAGAACTGAAAAAGAATTAAAAAGATTTCAAGGGATTTACAAAAATTTCTAACTATTTAAAATGTTTTTAAAGAAGTAATAAAAATAAGATTAAATATTTAAAAGAAAATTTAATTTTTTAAATCCTTACTAAAAATCTCTTTAAATCTCTTAAAGTACCTTAAAATTCTATAAAGTGCCTTATAATTCCAGGTCATCTTTTAAAAATCATTTTGAAATCTTGTGAAATTTATGAAAAACCTTTTCGATAACTATTTTCAGTTAAAGACATTGGGGGAGATTTCAAGATCTTTCAAATACTTTTAATGAATTCCAAGGGATTTTGAAATATTTTAAACAATTTTAAGATATTTTGAAGGATTGAAAGGATTTAGTACAGACTCTAAAGGATTATAATTTTTTTTAAGGATTTAAGGGCATGTATTACTTACCCGATCCCTACCTTACTGATATTTTTTTCTCTGTAACGCTACGTCTACATTCATAAAGATATAAAATTGAAAATTTATAAAATTAAAGAAAACATGCTAATGTATGTTTGTCTGGTCTTAAATTTTTGTAAAAATAAAAAAAAATTTTTTGAAATTTTTTTTTTTTTTAAACGTCAATATTTAGGACCAGACATAATATTTAGGTACTTTAAGGCTTTAGCTTCAAATATAGAAATTTTCAATGTGATACCTCAATAAATGTAGACGTAGTGTTACAGAGAAAAAATGTCGGTAAGGTAGGGATCGGGTAAGTAATACATGCCCTTAAAAAGAATTAAAAAGATTTCAAGGGTTTTACTCAAATTTTCCATATATTTAAAATGCTTTTAAAATGATTATAAAAACAAGATTTAAAATTTAAAAGAAAATTGAATTTAAAAAGGTCGAGAACTTTAAAAATTTTTTAATTCAAAAAGTTGATTTATTGATCTCCTAAATTTTTCAGGAAATCTTTTTAAAATCTTAAAAATCTCTTGAAATCACTTGAAATTCTATGAAATCTCTTAAAATCTTGAGCAACGCTATTATTTATGTTATTATATTATTTCTACTAATAAATAATTAAAAATTGTTCGTTTTGGAATCTATGGAAAATTTTTGTATTTGATATTTTTATTCCAATAAATCTAAAACAAATCGTTACAGACTTGAAACTTCAACTCAATAATATTTCAAGATGTTTTAAGTGTTTTTCTAACGAATTTTAAGGAATTTTAAGATATTTCACGATATTTCAAGATATTTCAATAGATTTTAATAGACCACAAGGTATTTTTAAATATTTACACAATTTTAAGACATCTACACTGTCTAAACTTGAATCAGTGGAATATCATTGATTTTCAGTGACATATTTCTTTTCAAAATTTCATTCAGTGAAAATCCACTGAGAATCATTAATAAAAAATCACTTTTAAATTTTAGTCATCGTCATTAAAGTACTGAAAATTTTTGTGACCGGGAATAAGTGACAGGAAATTAGAAATTGTTCATCGAATCTCTCCACCATGGGTTAGATCCATTCTAAAGATTAGACATGAGAATGATATTTCATATAAAAAAGTCTCATGATATAAAAGAGTCAAGGGGGAAGAGGTAGCTAAATAGTATTCGAAGCACGTCGACAGCACGACTGACGATATTTGAGTCTCGACAAATATCATTCACGATATCGATCTTCGATACTTGGGAATGGGGGGAACAATTGCTGCAATTCGGAAGAATGGACCATCATCTCGACAGCGATGATATTTAAAGTCCTACTCTCACATTGTAAATTGTCAATTGTCAATTGTCAATTGTAAATCATAAAGCATAAGTAAATAACTGCACAACCTCATTCTAGAAGTATGTACTCGAAATCAGAGAAAGTCACATCCGTTTTGAAGTTCCTTGAGAGACGAGTGAATTTTAATCTCACAGTTGTTTTTGCTTCAAATGTTTGATAAGATGGGTCAACTTTTTTTTACTGGAGACCCTGTAACAATTGTTTTCACAACCTGGAATTCCTTTACGGCTTTTTCTTGCCTTTTTTCTGGGTGACGTAACTTTGTTCTCTTGGACTCCTTTAGATGTCAACGACCTTTTATGAAACTGATGTTTACTTTTTTTAGTAGATAGGATTTATCGATTGTATTGGTTCAATTCGGTTTCAATCTGTCGCATAGAGGTTCGATTTGATTTTCCCTCTTTTTTTGTTTTATTTGATGAGTTTCTCTTTTTCTAATTATAATTAGAAAAATGAATCTTAGGAGCACTAAGAAATAGTCTTACGTCATCAAGGATACTAGTCATTGCCTAATGAAGGGTGGGGTTTATGTCATATTGTCTTTTTTATTCATCATCATCAACTTCCTCACATTCACTTATGAAAAGTTCAATACCTTTTTTAATTGCAGTGTGAAACTTTGAATTGAGTCCAAGGGCTACGAAATGCTGATTAGAGTATCTGATACAGTACTTCTCTTCGAGAAGTAACAACGATTGCATGACTCGAGTTTTTGGTCATGCTTTTAGTGACGCTTGTCACTTTATAGCCAAACTTTTATGACCTCGTCAAAAAATTGAAAGCTTTCTTTATTTAAATGACAATGAAGAAAGTGCAATTCGGAAATGACTTTCTTCTTGAAATTAAAAAGGCCAAATTAAAAAGGTCAAGTTAAAAAGGTCGAATTAAAAAGGATATTTGTAGAAAGTAGAAGGGAAGATTATTTATTTATAGAACGATTTATGAAACGATTTGTAGAAAGAATCGTGATCTGAATTGAATCTGACTTTCGTTTATAAGAGGTGATGTTTTGTCTAGGAAAAAGAAGAATAAATAGAAAATAAAGAGACGAGACTTCTAGTGTGAAGCACTTCCTATTTATTTTCGATATATCTCAGATCGTGACGAGATGATTTTCATGGCACGATTCCTGAGGCAATTACTTTGAGAAGATGACGTTGAGTCGTTCGGAGGCAGTGGCCGGGTGTAGCCGCACGCGGTTCGATTTAAAACGGGCAATCCGTTTCGGTTCAAGATCCTCTTTTTTGATACCCTGTGGCAAAAAGATGACCGTGCAATAAACAAAGCAATGTCTACATGTGCTTGCTACCAACTTTAATCCTCTCTGGAAAGATGGAAAGTTAAATCGATACTTGAAGGGTGGGAGACTTGAGTATTTCTCATATTTTCTCCTCTTTTTTTTTTCTTTTTTAAATTTCTCTCTGCATAATTAATTTTGATTAAAGTATCAAATCAACCAATAGGAAGATTTTTGAGATATTTTGTTACACCACTTTTTTTTTGAGGAGGAACTTTTTTAAAGATGAATTTCAAGAGGTTTCAAAAGATTTTGAGAGATTTTGACAATTTTGAAGATATTTTTGAAGGTATTTCGAAGATTTCCGTCAAACTTGACGGAATTTGACTTCTATGAGTGATTATCGAATGAAAAGATAATTATTAAATTTGCAACTTTCAATTGCTTCGACAATTACCCTTTGAATCGATTTCCCACGAAGGATAATCGATCACGATAAAATTGCAAGGGTATAATTGAAAAGTGTAAAACCCTGCGGGTAAAATATGTTGCATGATGTCTCTTGGTTTAGACTTTAGAAATTAATATCTTCTCGTTTGAGAGTCCAGGAGCATTATTATCATCATCATCATCATCATCCTGGCTGACTTAAATTGCCTCAATTGGTCAATAAATGCGGGTCTCTGTTGTGCGAGATTCTTCTGTGCCCATTGTTCCTTTCGTGAGTCACAGTCATCCTCCCTGCAGACTCCTTCATAAGATCGTAAGAGTAACGATCTAACTTTCACTCTAATGCAAGGAAGAGTGAAGTCCTTGTCGGCGACGATGATTAATCGATTCCGTTATACAAGCCCTCTATATATCGGAAATTCGTTACATTATTAATAACAAACTGTCCAGCTATCGATCCGAAAATCATCCAAGTGTTAAATTCTCAGGATGAAAATATTCATCTTTAAAAAACAAGAGCACTTCGAGTTCAGAAGATAATACAGATAACTGCAGAAAGTTGTTTATATTTTCATAGGATCTCTTCTTAGGATTTTCTTATCAGTATAGAAATAAGTTGTAATTATCGAAATGAACACCTTTTTTTTGTTTGTTTTCGCCCCCGTGTGAAAACATCGACTGGGGCCAGACTGGGTGTTCCAGATAGTTTGCCCAAGTCCCAAATGGGGCCCTAATTGGGATTTCTAAGTGGGGCCCATACTTTGGGTTGTAACGCTCGTCCCAACTAAAACCCATAATAGGGAAAAAATGTCTTAAAAAACAATTATTAATTAAGAACACGATTTATTCGCAGTTATATTATTGATATTCTTATAACTAATCGTTATTTTTAAAATTTAACGTATATATAAGAAAGAAAGTTTCGCACGCACGCGGGGGGAATCGAACGCATGACCTACAGGACGCGAAGTCCAGCTCCCTAACCATTAACCTAAGCTCTCGACATGGTGGTTCCAGATTTTTTCCAATCTGTATGTGTATCCAATGTGTATCCTCAATCTGAGGATACACAATGATTTCCCACCCCTTTTGAAATTATTTTTAAACATTCATTCAACAAAAATTTATTATGTTTATTCATTTTAAATGACAATTAATTTTGCTGTTAATTACTTATTAAGCATTGAAAACAATATGTATTATTTATTGAATGCATGAAGATGCAAAATAGTTTGTTTTTTTAATTTGTCAACTAATCCTAATTTCTATGCAACTTAATATGAATATTGCTGTTTGTTGTTAAAATCACATTCTTTTAGACGTAGTGAATAGGCGTTTACTATTTTAATTTTCAAGTAAAAAACAAAGTCACGGTAATATTACTATAATGTTACAAGAAAATTGTTAGGAATAATTACAGATTTGCAAAAAAACTGTACAAATGTATAATGAATGTGCTACGTATCCAGTGTACTGGGATTTTAATGGGGACGCCCACTGTGGAGATGGGCATGCCCGGTATAAGCCCAAACAGAATGCTATTTTTTCTTTTCCTTAGCTTTAATTTTTATAATTAGGAATCCGGAATAACTGAAAAAATTGCAATATTTTTGGGAGATTGCGTTCCGCCTATCGTATAATTAACATAGTACTTTAATTAATTTCATTTTTCTTAGTCGGAACGCCCAAGTGGGTCCAAGTTGGCGCCCACTTATTAACTGGGCTAAATTGGACACATTTCCACACGGGGCTTTTCATTTTAGCTCATGATTAAAAACTTATTCGAGTTTTTAATACACTAGTAATTATGATCCAAAACGATTAGTTTCTTGTTTTTGCATACCTTTTTCTAGTAGAGAAAATAATTAAGAATTTTTAATTCTTGAAATATAAAATCTTGTAATTCTTTATCTGTAATTTCCAGAATCTTAATGAGTTTTATAAAATTCCTTAAAATTTATAAAATTCCATAAAATTTCGTTAAATTCTTGAAAATTCTTGAAAATCCAATACAATCTCAGAAATCTTTTAAAATGCCTGGAAATAAATATCCTTAAAATGTCTATATTTAGTCATTAAGTCTCATCAAATATCTTAAAGTCGATTAAAATTACTTAGAATCTCCTAAAAAGATCATCAAATTCCATAAAATTACTTAAAATCCCATGAAATCTTTTGAAAACCCTGAACATCCAATGGAATCTCGTAAATCCTTTGAAATCCTTTTAAAATTTCATAAAATTCCTAGAAATAACATGAAATCATTTAATATTTCTAAAATCTTAATAAATTTCGTAAAGCCCTTTTAAATTCGTTAATATTTTTGAGGAATCCGCGAAATCTCTTAAAATACCCTAAAATTTAATGCAATATCGTAAAATGTCTAAAAGTTTCTCAAATTATTTAAAATTCCACAGAATACATAGTCAAATTCCTTAAACTTACTTTATAATCTAAAATCCAATGAAATTTTGTAAAATCCCTTCAAATACCTAAAAAAGTTTTTAAAATCACATAAAATTCCACAACATATTTATCGTTAAATTTTCTAAGATTTCTCAAAATTCCATTATTTGTTAAAATTGCTAAAAATCCAATAAAATTTCATAAAATCCCTTGAATCTCCTAAAAGTCCTTAAAACTATTTAATATCCCTTAAAATATCTGAAAATCCAATATAAACTCATTATTAGATTTTTATATTCTTTAAATTTCTTTAGATTTTATAAAACCCCAATAACTGTTAAAAACCCTTAAAATTTCTTAAAATCGGACTTAATTTCATAAAATTCTTTAAAATACCATAAAATTCTTTAATATTTCTAAAATTGCAATAAATTTTCCAAAATTCGTATATTCTCTCTCTTAATAATCTTTTCGAAAAGGAAAATATTCCGAAGATTGTTTTCAAATTCGATACATTAACACAATTCACTCAGTTTCTAAACCAATCAAGTTTTTCGACAACAATGTGTTCGATATATTGGTAACATCACTTTTTTAAGATTCGAGATTATTTTTGCCAGGGAAATTTGTCTAAGAGGTAGGCAAATGTCAGGGAAATTGAAAAATTAGATCTTGTGGTCACTCTGTGGAACATGAATTCTTTTTTATTTTAAAATAGTTAATTAAGATGCCTATCGGGGTTTGGCTGCATATAAATTCATTGGATGGCAACACTCAGAACTGCTTTCTTCAATCTGCTGTCAGTCAGAAGGGTAAACATACTCTTTCTGCGAAAGCACACCAATTACAGGAACACTCTCTTCATAGTTAAATATCTAAGTTCACTTTTTCACGATGCTCCACATTCACAGAGAGTTTTCTCTCTAGCGAGCTGGCCTCGCTGCCAATTAGCTCAAGTGCGGTAAAATCAAAGTGTATCTTTGTCGGACAACCTGGACTATATTCAGTATCCCTGGATTCGTTTGCTGTTTTGCACGAATAGCGACATTTGTAGGTTGATTTGTCTTCAACTGTTCATTTAATTTTGGTTCACGGATAAATCTTGGTAAAAAAAGGCAGGGGGTCTACGTGACTTCGGAGTTTTGAAAAGACTTATTACTTTTACACGTTTTTTTAATTTCAAATACCAATTGCAATTCTATTTTGACCCCGGGTTTTTATAAGAAATTTTGATAAGTGACTTTAAGGAATTTTAAGAGATTTCAAGAGGTCCTAAGAAATTTCGAAGGATTTTAAACAAAAAATTTTGTTAAAACAAATTGTTCAAGGAATTTCAAAATTTTCACTGTGATTTCAAGAAATTTCAGGGAATTGGTGAAAAAAATGTGAAAAAAATTAAATGAAATTCCTTTAAAGTAATTGGAATTCTGTAAAATGTTTCAAATCTTCTGATCCCTAAACTTGAATCAGTGAAGTTTCACTAATTTAACTAAACTTAACTAAACCAATCAAATTTCACTAATTCTTAGTAAATCTTTTATCTCGATTTTATTCAGTGGAAAATCTACTGGAAATTAGTGAAAAGTCACACAAATCAGTACTTTAGTATATTAACAAATTTTTGTCAATTAAAAAAATTCAATTTTTCATTTTTTAGCGTAGCAACAAAATTTATTTTACCCTGTTTGAAGTTTCTGTAAAATTCCCTTAAATTTTACAAAATCTCTGAAAATCCCGGACAACACTGAGTAAATTTCTGAAATTTGCTAGTAAATAAATGCAAATTTTGGCTTTTGGGAATTGTGGAAACTTTTTTTGATATTTTTATTCCAATAAATTAAAAAAAATCGTCAGAATCTTTAATCCAATCTGATTTTGAAGATTTTAAAAGATTGTACTATTTTAAAATTAAAAGACAGATTTGTCAGGCTCGAATATTAATCACCAGGGAAAATGAAAAATTGCTCAGAAAAAAAAAAAATTAGGGAATAGTCACGTTGTCAGGTGATTTTAATTTGACTGGAAATTGATGTTTCGTGAAGATCGTTAGCGAACTTCAGGCGCAATTTGCTTCGAAAAGAATAACTAAGGAAACAAACGAACGTCGACAACTTTATACATATAATTTGGTAGTTGAAGAAAAAATTTAAAGAGCCTCTTCCGCCATACCCAGTCACGCTATTTTAAACTTTTTTCGAGTATTGTAGATACAGAACTATCTTTCTATTCCTCGGCCGAGAAGCAAGATTTATCTTTTAACCTTCATAACATAATCTATTTTGGTACTCGCGATAAACCCTTCATTTATTAAAAATATTTGGGGAATTTTTTTTCAGCGAAAAAACAAAATAAATATAAATTCTGAAAAAGGCCTTATTATGCAAGTAATTAACTATAAAAAGACTAAATTTTGCAAAGCTGTAAAAACAAAATGACTATACCGTTTAATTTTATACTTTTTTTTTTAATAAAAAAATTTTTGCAAAAATAAATATATCAAAAAGTAAAAGTAAAAGTACTTCTATAAAGAATGTATATAAATTATAAAGTGGTGAAAATTTGAGTTACAGCCGCAATTTTGTTTTGCATCGCTTTGAAAGAATTATTTTTTATAGTTCATTGTACAATAAATTTTCCGAATTTTGATTTATTTCATGGTTCCGTTGAGAAAAGAAAAATTACCAAAATATTTTTTTTCGCTGAAGTGGCTTAACATTTTAATTACAGCATCAATAATCGAATAAAAAATATATATATATAGTTAAAAATATCTAACAATAACGGAGAAGGAAACCCAGTTGGAAATCTAGGACAAGATCATAATAAATTTCCGACTCTGCTTTATTTTAGAATCAGGAATTATAGATTACGCATCGAATCGTTTAGGAACCAGTTTGCGAGGAGTTTGACCACAGGTCGGATTAAATAACTTTTCCCTGATACCGGATTAGCTTTGATAGAGCGATTATCTGAGAATTATGCGAGTGGAAATGATTCTAATTGTATTCGACACTCAGTTTTTTTATGCTTGGTATTTACCGAGATATATAATAGAGAGTAAAATGTTTGCCCGAGGCACGTTTGCTCATTCGGAGAGTCTATTGTGCTTCTCTCTGTCGCAACTTTGAGCGGAAGGCAATGCCCGAAACAGGATCTTCAGTTCGCTTCTTTTTGTGCCTAACTTGACCATTTTATATTTCGTGACGAATATGTTCTCTATTTTTCTGTCGGGAAAATAATCCCTGATCCTATACGTGGAAACGCAGACTTGCTTCGGATTAGAAACTAGAAAGTATGCACAATTTTGTTGATTATAAGACAGAAACATCCATTGACAGATGTTAACGCCCATGTATGTAGTTTTGATCGAGGAAAATTGAATTTATTATGCAGATATCGCTCAGCGTCATGCTGATGCTACAGATATTCCACGAGGGAGAAAGTTTGACGAAAAAATAAAAATTCTCTGTTATTATCTTATCTTTAATTAATATATTGCGTTGGTCACGCAGGTTTTTTTTTATTAACACTTTAAAAGTGTTTAAAAATATTAAAAGAGGGACTTGTTGGACCTTGTAGTATAATTACTTAACTATTTATTAAATTTATAAAAAAATTTATTAAATAAGCTTATTACAATAATTAAATAATAAATAATAAAAATATTATGTTGGGCACGCAAGTTTTTTTTATTAACCCTTAGAGAGTACCGCCCTAATTTTGATTCAATTTTTTTTTATACCTTCGTATTTTCCATTTTGCTTCCCTTTTCCATTTTTTTGCTCAAATCGCCACTTTCATCATTCTTCAAAATATAAATACCTATTGTTCTTGAGTCTCGCTTTCGAATTTACAAGAAAGTAGAAGATAATTTAAAATCTTTTCTGTATTTTATTAAAAAATCAACCTTTTTTTACTTTGTCTACTTTTTATTCTCTTTCTAACTTATCAAATTAAAAAAAATGTCAAGAATCACATATTATGTATTTTATTTACATATCGAATTGACGTAATTTATTTATGAAACTAATAAAATGTTATTTCTTTATGTTTCAGGTAAGTTTAAATCCAGATCTTATTCATTGAGACCAAGAATGGTATTGTGTGGGTGAGTTGCGAGAATATTATTTTTTTTTTTAACCGAGAATTTAATTTAAAAATCAGGAGTTTACTTTTTCTTTTAATAATTACATATCTAAACTATATTGGTTGATTGACGATTGTTTTGACATTTATTGGAACAAAGATATAAAAAAAAAGTTTTCAAAATTCTTAAATCTCAAAATTTTTATTAATTTTAAAAATTTTTAAATCTAAATGTTAAAATATTCTTCTAATACTACATAAAATTTGCAGCTTTTGAAGATAGGGTTTCAAAGCATTAGATAAACTTTGTTGGCAACATTGTTGATAGAAAGCATCGACGTGTGCCTTACAGATTGAAACAGTATTTTTGGAACTGTTTGGATTCCTTCTGGTTCGAATTACTAGAATAAGTTCGAGTTGAGAACTGATAGGTATTCGTCTTTAGTGTTTTCGTTGCAAAGTACTTGGAATTAGTTTAATCCGCTAAGCTCTTTCGTTTTCAAAATTGTAAATGAATCAATACAAAATAGTATTTAGGTCGTGGATTTCTTTTCTATTTTCAATATTTAGGAACAACAATTAAAAAATAAAAACAAAACACTCTGAATCTCAGAATCATCAAAAGAGATTAAAATCCCCGCGATTATCTTTCATGCAAAATTTTTAGAGTAGCTAATAAAATGCGAGAAAAGTGGTCTTCAAGGCGAAAATTATGAAAGATGATAGGCTGCCCTTGAGTCTTATGAGGTAAATTAAAAATTTTAAAACCTCTGCGGTCTCTGTAGGCTAGGCCCTTTATGCTTTGACTTTAGCTTTAGCTAGCGTGAGTTTCATAAGCTATACGGTCATAAGGAAATCCGTTAGGGGTTTTACTGTCAAGGCTATCCTTCCTTCGTAGGGTTTAAGTTCGCGAGTTATTATTTACGAGACAAGATACCGTCTTTGTGCACGACAAACTACTAACTGCAGCTCCCTCTGAAGGTCAGATGGTTGCAACTGTCGCAACGATAAGCGATACACCCCTTTTCTACTCTAGTCGTGGCAGGTTCGTAACCCTTATCGTTCATTAACCCCATTCTGTTATGACCCTCCCTCATCAACAGGGTTTCCTGTTTTACGACGTCAATTTAAATATTTCGAAAATTTCTTTAAAATATTTGAAATCCAGGATTCCTAGGATCCCAGACTTTCCCTAACTAATAAAATTCTCTGACTTTTCCATGATTTGCCTCACTGGTAATTATTATGAACAATCATGTTCATAATCTTTAGCTTTTTTTCCCTTCAACTCTAGTATCATCTCTAATCTCTAATGATCTCTAATCTCTAATCTCTGATAAGATTTCTAATCTGATTTAAATTATGCATCTTCATTATTCTTGATTACTATTTTGATTGTCTTCTAATCGTCTTCAGCTTATTTATGATCAGTTTAGAATCATTCTATAGCTTCTATTTTCGTGACGCAAGCATATTCCCCAAATTCCATTTGTTCTAAGTTTCATAGGGACGAAAATCAAATTATCGAACACTTATTTATCATAATTTTTATTTATTCAACTTTTCACTTATTCTGGTTTTAATATCATCAACAAATTTATCTAGACCTGAATTCCTATTTTTAAAAGACCTTCTGATAATTTTTTTAATTGTTCTTTTTGCCACTTAAAATTTATTATTACACATATCACAACCTTTTTCCTTTCTCTATTTTGAATGACAGAACGAAATTAAAATCGACGAATTCAGCTGACAAAAAACGTTTAACATCCAACTTCCAACTGCGCAGAATAAAAATCTTAATTGTGTTCTACGGAACACACCTGGATCCATTTACACCCCTCTACGAAGTCTATACAGAATACAATAATATATCTCAGTTTGATACTTTGTTTGAAAAAAGACCCTCCCTCCTCTTCAAACATAAAGATCAAAGAGTAATCGATTTCGATTTAGAAAAAGGGGATTTTTTGTTAAGGTAAAGAAATGGATCAAGCACGATTTAAATTAATGGGATTTCCTTGATGGTTTAGAATATATGTGTAAATTATCACACAAGAGAGTAAAACAATATATTATGTTTAATAATGTACATTATATTAAATAATATACCCTAAGCAACGTATATATACTTTAGATGAATGAATTCGCTTTCATAAATATTTTTAAAAACTCTCCAAAATTTAATGATGTAGAGAAAATGGAAAAAAAGTAAGTAAGGGGAAAATGAGATTGGGGGAACAATCTTTCGAGGCTAGATTTTTCACGACCAGTCAAAATCGAGCCTGTCAAAATAAGCACTAGGCAGCTTAACTTATTGTCACCAAACAAAACAGGAGGTTTTACAATAGTACAAAGGATAATCAATCTAACGATTTTGGTAAAAAAAAAAACTATAGAAGAAAACTATAGTCAGACGACTGTAATCAATAGGAAGATCTTATATGCAACTACCCTTCAATTAAAGTTGGTTCAGACGCACCTTGGTCACCTTGGCCACCCTGTTCTAAAATTTGACCTAATTACCATTGAAATCTCGTACCTTAATCAGAACAAAAGACCCACTTCACCCTCTTCAAAACCACGTGTTGAGCTCTACAACTCAGCAACATCCGGTGGGTGTTTCGCAAAACACAGGAAGCTCTGCTCTGCTTCCACCACAAGAAGCTCTAGAGCCCCGAGCTCGCTTCACTTTCATCGGTTCTTTGATAAAAATTCAAGATCCCGGTTGAAGCAGATGTTTTATCTTGAGCTCCACCACCTTGTCGGTGTTTTTCCCCTTGCCAAGGAACCCCATATGGGATGGTGGCTGATGGGATGGGGAGTAGTGGAACTCAAGGCTCTACAAGTCCACATAGTAGACTCTGAATCGGCTTTCAGGATGATCGCACGAGCGAGCAACAAGCTATAGCTGTAACCAGCACAAACCAAGAACCATCTCCAGAGGGTGGGAGTATATCGCGACTGAGGGGAAAGAGGGAGTTCAACGCGAGCACTTTCGTAGTTTTGTTGCTAACCGATCTTGCCCGAAGCTTGGCACTCGTATCCCTTCGGTTAGCGTTCTATCGAGACCGGCACATAGCCAGCCGGCTACCAGAAACAGAGTTTCAGAGTTTGCCGCTCCATGGTCGTTGGTGCATGCTACCCGACGTAGCTCACAATTTTTAATCTCGAGTTCCATTCATTGGATTCCTTTTCATGATTACCCTAACTTGTCTCTAAAGTTAGGATTACCAATGTCATCTCCGGACGAGTCGCTCGCTGATCATTCAATGTGTGGTTCGTGAGAGTGAAAGTGCGCGAGATAATGAGAGGTGATGAGTTTAATTTGAGTGATCTGGAAGCTTAATTGCCAATTCAAAACTCAAGTATCCCACGATAATCCTACGATGAACCAATGGTTACCGAAGTCCTCTAGATCTTCGATGTTGATATTCTCTATGAATAGGAAAGTGTAGAACCAGTAGATGTAGACGATGATCTGCAACCTTGATTCCAAGGAGTGATTAATCTTGATCACTTGGATATTTAGCATCAAAGTGCCTTCGAAAGTGCCTTCTGTTTTTTTTTTGCACCTGGATCCTTACCTTCCTTTATGCGAACCTCTGAGGACTATACTCAATTCTGGTAAGGATATTTTTTGTTCTCCAGCACTGCTTCTTCTCCAAGATCTGTTGTCAGTTCAGTTTGTGGTCCAAAGCTTTTGGGATGAGTGGACTTCGGTTTGAGTTTGGCTTTAGCCACGAAGAGAGATGATGATGATGATGATGATGTAAGCGATGCACATCTCAGAGCAGCTAAGCGCGTGGGTGCTTGCCGTTGATTTTATTCAGAGACTCAGACGCGGAAGAATCGACTGCAACAAAGAAAACTCGTTGCGGGTTTCTTAGCTAAAGACTCCTCGGGGTTGTCGACGTACCTTAGGATCTTTGTGGGTGGTGGAATTACAGTCGTAGCCTTGTTGTATCCGATTGTACACAATCGTTTTTATTCTTCTTGGAGTTCTCTTGGCCTCGAGTGGGCGAGACGATCGTCTAGATCGCGAGTTATGAGAAAAGGCGTCTAAAAGGTCTCGGGACTCCATTCGCCAAGTTCAGTTCTGTTCAGTTAAAACTCGGATCAATTGACTGTAAATAAAAAATAAGTAAGTAGGACAATAACAGAAAGAAACGATTGATAAGTCGTTAATCAGTAGGTTCAAATTTCAATTGAAGCTCTGTATAGACGTTGACACAGTTTTCAATGTTTGGATATCACCGGTAGTTTTATAGCTTGAAAGATTGACATCTCGTGACACGGGACAAGTTATCGAAATTGCGGTAAACATTACGGAAATCGTGATCAATTCTGTGGTTGTGGTTGCCTCAACTGTCTCTGGTTTATGAGATTTGTTCCTTAAGTTTTCTGCTATGGACAACCAGTTTTATTGCACTAACCAGAACAAGAGAACTTTTTTTCTCTCATAATCGTAAGAAAAGTTGAATAGAGGGGCATTACAAAAATCCTGTTAGATGCTTGCAATTATAAAGAAAGATTGGATCAACAAGTTGCTGAAGAAAATGTTTAATTAGACTTTATTGCCAGAACCGTTACTATTCTGGATGAAATTTGTTATTTCCTTTGGTAGGATAGTTTATTCAAGTTTAATTTTCGATCGTTTTGATTAGAATGAAAAGTCGCTGTCTGCATGGGGGAATTGATTTAAATTAACCAGTGCTCCTTCCAGTCTTGGAACACGAGTAATACTTCAATGAAACCTTGTATTTTAAATCCCACCAGAGAAAGTTACAGAAACTGTAATGTTTTATTGGTAAAAAATATAAAAAAAATAGATTACAATTCCTTTATCAGAGATAGTTGAACGTCTCGTAATGTAATACTATTTTTTTTAGGTCCATTGAGTCTGGAATCTGGGCGTTCTTGAATGTTTAATCGAATGGGATTTTATAGCTGCAGACAATCATTTCCTTTCAAGCTGATCTTATCTTCAAGGGCCTTGGGCTTAAATTGAGTTTAGATTATGATTATTCCTTATTCCATTCTTTATTCCCACGTAGAGGGTTCAAAGCAACTTAACGTGTGGACCCTTTTAGTTTTAGCACCATATGTCTCGGGATGTCAATAGGCGACCCTAACGACGACCAACGCGGAGACAAAAACTAGATAAGATAGGCCGATTCTATTTTTCGAAAGACTACAAAACCTCTCGGCTAAAATCCAGGTCCTAGCAAAGATTTCCACTTACTTTGGATTCTATATACATCCAAGATAAAGGCAGAGATAATAGATAAAAATATAAAAATATAAATCCCCGATTACAAAGACCCGGTGATAAAGATCTCGTTTGCTATAAGCTTATAAGTCTGCAATGTTTTATTTCAAAACACAATCAAAAATCGAAGATTAAAGTTAAAGTTAAAGTTTAAGTTTCTTTGTAAAGTTTTTGAGTTTAATTTTATTTTAGAAGAAACTTGAATGAAGCGAGTGATTGAACCAATTGATTCGCGATTACGAGGGTTCGCGAAGCGCGCAATCAAAGTTATATTTTTGGAAACTAGCCTGTAGGTCAAAGCACTTCCTATCTAAATAACTCGCTTTCAATAGCCTAAGTTTTAACGATCGCCAGATCTGAATTTCAATCAGCGAATTTCGAGTCTCAAGTCTCGAATCGGCTTGATGGTTCTCAATCATCGCTTTAATATTCACAAGTAACAATCACGTTGCTTGAAGGCTAACGATCGTGCATGAAAAAAATCTCTTCCCATTCATCGACATATAACGGTTGCTAACATATCAGATATGATCGCTGCGAAATTAGTGAAAAAAATTCCATTGTCTTTGACTTTTTTTAAATCTCGAGAAATCTTTTGAAATCGTGCAATTATATTGTTATTTACTTTGAAAATTTTATCAGGATGGATAGGTGTCAGGAATATCAGGGAAATATCAGGAAATGTGAGTAGCTGATTGGGTTGAAGTCTGACAATTTTTTTTTACATTTGTTGAAATAAAAATATGAAAAAATGATTCCAAGATTGTCAAAACTGCAGATGTTTAGATATTTACTAGCAAAAATTTACCAAACGTTGTCCGGAATTTTTAGAAAGTTCGAGGAATGTCAGGGAAATTGAAAAATTGGATTTATTATTTCGCAATTTATTAGCAATCGGCTACAAATTCCGATGGGATTGAAAGATGCGCGATTGAATTCTTTAGTCTTTATACATTTGACATTTACTGCAGCGCATTGTACTCGTTTTAGCGCAAGAGTGCTCAATCTTCAATGTTCTAGCTTGTCTCTAATCTCTATCTCATTGAGGTGTCTGAAAGTCGCTGAAAGTACCTGAAAGATGAATAAAATTCGCCACAGGGTTTTCTCGCGATTCTTAGCCTCAGCCACCCAGATGTGGGAGTTACTGTCTTGCCTCATAACTAATTATTAAGAGGCTCAAGGTTGTATGCTAGATGCTAATGGGACAATTATCAATATGAACTAGCAACACTATAAGTTAAAAGAACTCCCAACGAGATATCTATTGGATACGTATTGCTGGAAAAAGGAATGACCCGACTTTCACCTTTTGCAGTTATTTTGCTTAATTTATGCATTGCTCTAAGGCGCGAGTCCATTATTTCGAAGAATGATTTATTAGTCTTATTGGAAACTTCTAAATAGTACTCGGTGCTATTTGTTTACCCGAGGGAAAAGAGATAATGTTTATTGAAGTTAATGGCCTATTGAGTGCGGACTTTAGATGCAAATTGTGATATTAATCCTTAATGGATTCAATAATATTAATATTATTTCTTGCAATTTATTTATCGTGATTTATTTTTTTTAGGTCGAACAATTTCTGAATGAAGTGTTTTCAAATGTTATCGAGTAGTCCTTCCTTCCGTCCGGAAACAGGAAACATAAAAACATATTCCTCGGCAAAACGTCGAACTCGTGCACTCTAAATAGCACGTGGAAGTGTCTAAAGTCTAAATCCGCAGAGCATGAAAACATAGGTGGTTTTCTGAAACAGACACACTAACTCGAGGCAGGTTAGTGGACTGGCTCGGTTTACAAAACCAGAAAAACTTGGGTCGATATTTTTGGAACTGCCGCGCCGCCACAACGTGGATGAGGTTTTTTCCTTTTTGCATCTTTCAAATCGTGCCTCCTTCTCGTCTCATCTCATCTCATCTCATTGTCAGCCTTTTGCTTTTGGTCCTAAACGAGAAAGGAAACGGGACAAGGTTGAGCCCGTCGAGAAAGGTCTGCCAAGAATATAAGGGACAGGTATAATCGCTTGCCAACTTTCAGAATTTAAAATTATGATAATTATAATATTTATAATATTTATAATAAATAAATATTATAAATTAGACATTTTAAACAGTCGAAGTTTGTTAATTCTGAAGCAGCGATTATTTTATTACCTGGACCATTTCAAGGACACTGTCACAAACAGAAATTAGCCCTCCTGCTCAATTATCTGTGTTTCGACCCATTCAAATTATTGGTTTTATGCCTGTCATTTTTTCGAGAGTTTGTTAACGAGGAGTGGGAACCGAGGTGGCAACTTTCATTGGGCTGAAATTTCAAACGTCTGAATTTTTTTCTTCAAAAATTCTCGCTAAAAAAATTGTTTTATATAATAATTTTTTTACTTGAACAAAAGGCATGGGAAATATTTTGGCAAAGAAAATTCAAAAGGATTTCGAAATATTTTAAACTATTTCAAATCATTTAGAATCATCTGAAATGATTTCATAAATAGTGATTTTGAGGATTTTCAATGAATTTAGGGGATTTTAAGAATTTTAAAGAGACTCAAGACATTTATATACTCAATATACTCAAGACAAGTATCTTCTCAGTAATTTTAGAGAATTAAAAGGTAGGTTAAAGATTTTAAAGGATTAAGAAATATTTTAAGTGATCTTCAAGAATTTCAAGAGATTTCAAGAATGTTCCAAATTTAAAAGAATTCAAGATCATTTAATGAATTCCAAACGATTTCGACATATTTTTAACGATTTCAAGATATCTCAAATGTTTTTACTAAATTTTGAAGAATTTCAAAAGAGTTCAAAGATTTTCAATAGCTTTTAAAAGATTTAAAATCATTTGAAATGATTTCAAGATATTTAAATACATATTACGTGATTTTAAGGAATTTCAATGGATTTTAAATAATCTCAAGAGAGCTTAAGGATTTTCAAGTAATTTAAAGACATTTACAATGATTTTAAAAAATTTCAAGGACTTAATTCTAATGAAATCAAATTAAATCCTTTAAGAAACCCCTAATCCCTTAAAATCATTTAAAATGTATCAAAATCCCTGGGAATTCATTAAAATTTCTTGAAATATCTTGAAATCTCTTCCAATTATTTAATAAATTTGTGAAAATTAGTTAAAGTTCTTGAAATCTTCTGAAATCTCTGAAAAAATATTTCGACAACCCTTTCAACTTTTTTATAAACCCCTTTAAATCTCCGAAATAAATTAAAATCCAATTTGCATCCTTTGATATTCCCTAAAATTCCCTAAAATCGCTTTGAAATCCCATAATTTAAAATTCTATAAAATTTTATGAAATCTCTCAAAATTTTGGGCAACGCTGGGTATAAATTTATTCCAGTAAATAAATAAAAATCCTTTGTTTTAGAAACGTTTTGTTTTTTACATTTTGATTCCAATAAATATAAAAATAAAAAATCATCATATTGGACGTCTGAACACTGAAAAATGTTTGGTTCAGACAAGAAAACTTTTTCTTGCTATTGAAGCAACAAAAATTTTTGGTTGTGCCAACCAAATTCTTGAACCAACCAAAGTTTTGTTAATTCAACCAAAACTGAGACTGACTGAGATTTTGTTGGTTTAAATAAATTTTCTTGGTTCCACAAAAAATTTGTTGAAAGAACCAAGATTTGCATGGCACAACCCAACAATTTTTGTTGCTCCTGTAGCAATAAAAAGTTTTGTTCTCCGAACCAAACAGTTTTCTCAGTAAAACATCAACCTAATGAAACTTTCGACTAAATTCCGTGCTTTCGTGGAAATTTAGCACCTGTCAAAGAAGACAATTTATCTTATTCCAGAAGAGACGGACGTTTTGAAGGGAAAGCCACTATTTTTTAGATCTAGAGGCTCACTTTCCAGATAGTGAAATATATTATGCATGCTTTTGAATAATTTTGTATAAGCAGTTCTTGGAAACTGTATAGGTGAATGTAAAAATATTCGAATAGGGTGGATTCGTCACTTTCGCTCCAAAAGTGTCTTGCATTCGATTCGAGGTGAAAATGTGATATTTGAAGTATAACATATCTATGTCTTCTAATTGAAATATATGAATTCTTGAAGATTAACAAAAAATCTGTGTAGAAGAAATACTGGACTGCGAATGGAGTTATAGATCATTAAAAAATAGAAGTACAATCTCACAGGTATTCCACCTGGAAAGAATGTTTGCTAAACCAGTTTGATCAGTGTTCACCGAACAAAACATTTATTTCACGAGAAAGAAAGAAGAAGAAAGGCATTGTTTCCAGGGAAACGGAATAGACAGATTGGAATCGATTACGGAGACCTGATACCTCTCGTGCCAAGAACAACTTTTAAGATACTTCTCGAGCGACAAGAACGTGGTTTTCCCTAAACATTGTAGTTCATTAAGCTCAGATTTCACCTAGTATGTGTATATATAGTTGGTATAGGGAATTTCGCATGAACTCGGTCGACCTCGAACGACCGACTTGAACGATCACGGTTGTTGGTAGGTTCTTAGTTCTTACGAGAGTTACGTTCCTCAGGCTTATAAGTCCAGATGGTCACGTGTTCAGTACCATGTACAGAGACTCTATAAGATGACAGTTGACAGCAAACGTACTCACGTCACGCGACTACTAAACTCGGGAGTTGCATCTAATCAGATTGTTATGACTCTCTTGGTTAGTTGGTTACTTGGATTCAGCATTCCTAACTTATTCCGGGTCATACCGGGTTAGCAGAATATGCTAATGTCCCTGATCTTGAATGCAGAAATGAAACTGCAATTATTATAGGAGATGTAGCATTTCGAGAGGAAAGATCAGACAAATTGCTAATCAGGGTGTTAACAAGTTCGAATTCTTCAATTTCCATCATTCTCATATTTCCTTTTGACTTTTCTCTGGATTTTAGACAAACTTCCATAATAGGAATGTATCAAAAAGTTTTATTAATTCTGATATGGTCAGTTTCGTTTTTCACTATTCAGAAAATTATTACGGATCTGATGATCAGCTTCGTGGGAGTTAAAGATTTTCAAGTTCAAGGTTCAATGATTAAACAATTATAAGAAGCAATTCAGATTTTTGACAATTAATTTGGAAAGTCAAGGTCATTTTGAAATCCAATTAGTAGATGAAAAAAGCTGATTGGATGCGTGTAACAAAAGTTAAAAATTGACAATGTTCATTAATGATGTGGTTGCAATTTGTACTTCCTAACAAGATGTTTACAAGCTCACGACCTCGCTCATTATTTGTTATAACTTCTGATACAGACAAGTATAGATCTATAGGGGGCTGCAAGTGAGGGAAAAGGGAAAAAAAGTAAATATGTAATTTTTAAAATAAGTATTAAAATTAGAAAGGATTTACAGCAATTTTTAGTAAAGGAATGTTAAAAATATGAAGTTTTGTGACCACCTTCCCTAATATAACAAGTTAGGAATCTCTTTTCTCCTTTTTAATATATATGTTTAATTGCTTATGTATATCATAATTATTTCTTAAGGCTTTTAAATTATATCTTTTAGTAAATTCATACAAGATATTTAATTGTTTTTTTACTTTTTGTTTCAGGTAAGTTTCATCTCTTGGTCTTACTTGCCCTCTTAATCATTTCCAATAGAGTAGTAAGTACAAAATTCTTCATGGCTAAGAAAAATTCTCTATAATCAAATCTGAGAAAAAAAAACAGAGAAATTTGAGAAAAATGAAAATAGGTTGAAGTTTCAGACGTCTAGTCTGACGAAGTTTTTTTTCTTTTTATATTTATTAGATTAAGAATATCAAAATAAAGGAGTTCCAAAAAATACAACAATTCAAAATATTTCAAATATTTTGAACTTATGGTATTTTGAATACCAGCAGAAATTTACCCGAATTTGTCTGGGATTATAAGAGATTTTAAGTGACTTTAAGGAATTTCAAGGAATTAATTCTAATATAGATGAAATCAAATGTAAACCCATAAAATATTAAAGAAATTATTTGCAATTTTATAAATCTTCTGTAAATTTCTTAAAATCCTTTGAAATATTTCAAAATTCCATAGAGTTCATTAAAATCTCTTGAAATATCATGAAATTTCGTAAAATCTCTTGAAAGCTCTTAAAGTCTCTTCAAATTCCTCGAAGTTTCTTAAATTCTGGAAAATGACACGAAATCTGGTAAGATCCTTCAATATTTCTGGAAATCCCAATTTAAAAAAAAATCCTTGAAATCCAGAAAAATCCTCAAAATTACTTAAAATCTTCTCCAATCTTTAAACGTCTCTTAAAATTTCTTTAAGAAATCTCTTAAAATTCCGACAACGCTGGGTAAATTTCTGCCTGTAAATAAATAAATATTTCGGATTTTGCAAACAGTGGAAACATTTTTTGTTAATATTTTTATTTCAATAAATATAAAAATAAAAAATCGTCAGACTAGACGTCTGAAAATTGTAAATCGAATCTTGTTAACTTGAACTTTTTGCAATAAGGGACTCCATCATAATTTGCAGATCGCTAATCAATTTTTAGGAATCGTTCGAGCAGAAAACGATAATTTCTCGGATAAATGGCAGAACGCCTTTTGCAACTAAAATGCGCTTCCTCCGCCGCCGACGCCGTGTTGATATCGTTAAACTTCATCGCTGATCTGCTGAACTCGATTTGCCCACCGAACGGTTTTCTCTCATTTGTAGAATAAAAAAATTATAAAAGCATTGAACAATCTCGCGAATCCAAGGGCCTCGGCGTAACTTGGTAAGAAATATCTTATGATAGCTTCACGATTTGAGCTTTTGTATAAAACTATAAGCCTTAGAAGTTCGGAGATGGTATCGATACTTTAGTAATTACAAGGTGGAGGCTGCTCAGAAAAGTTTTAAGCGAATAATATTAGAGAGAGAAGAAATAGGTCGTCTGTTATCGAGAGATATCGAGATTTGTTCTCCATATGTGCAGTGTTACTGCTTCGAGGCAAAAATTTGAATTTCTAATATTCTTTTACAACTTTAAAATTAGGTTGAAATTTCTAGTCTGACAAATTTATTTTATTTTATTTTTACATTTACTTGATTAAGAATCTTCAATCTTCAGATTATTTTCTTTGTACGGAATTTATTGTGATTTTAAGAAATTTTAAGGAATTGATTCTAATTTAGAAGAAAAAAAGGCCTTAAAATCATTCAAAATCTTTTGCAATCGTTTAAAGTCTCTTTAAAGGTCTTTTAAATTCTAAGAAATCTCTTTAAATTCCGGAAAACTGTTCATTAAATAAATAAATAAAAATTGCCGTTTTTGGGAACATTGTTAAAAATACTTTTATTCCAATGAATGTAAAAATAAAAAATCATCAGACTAGACGTCTGAAACTTAAATCCAATGCAAAATCTGCAAAATAGTTTTAAATCTTAAAAAAAATTCGTTTAAATTTCAAAATTGTTCTAAATTACACGTCGTTGTTTTTTTCCATCTATTTTAGGCGTCTCAGTCTCCAAATTGTGAGACGAGGAAGTTGGTTATATCAATTTTCAAGGCCAGTTTCGAAATGATAATTAAAAATAAAAAGTGCTTGAAAAAACAAAAATTTCCTTTTCACGACAAAAGATAAACCAATTATTCACTCTGTAATATTCGGCCATAAAACTTGTATGCAAAGTAAGTAAATAGAAGTTGACAAAAAACGGTTAATCGAGAGTTAAATGAAAAAAAAAATAAATAAATAAAAGAGCGAAGCTCTGGAGTCGCTTACTTAAAGTTTACAACGTTGTAGGGAGAATTGCATAATTATGTTCGTACATCTGGTCTGAAAACAGGTATCCAGTAATCGACCAGCTCCTTTGTGCACTTCGATTTGTAATCAGTGTAATCGGGTTTCTGAGCATTCGAAAGGCATTTCATTACGCTACCGAAGTAAAAGTCGACGATCGATTTGAGATTAGATAGACCGTGAATTAAACCTTATTTACGTGGGAGAAACGCCGCTTCTTGAGTGATTTGCAGCCAGCGGTAATCGATTAACATTTTCAGAAAATTGCACTCCACAAGTCTCCTCTTAAACTGAATTGAGATTCTATAACGTAGGCACTGCACTTCCAACCATAAATCTCGAAAACTGACGCATTAAGACGTTATTTCAGACGTTCAAGACTCAATCTGCCCAGTTTATTGCTATTTATAATAGGTATGAGGCCCGTTAGAATTTTAGAGAAAGGAGCTTCATTTTCTTATGATGATGGAATAATCAAAGATTAATAAATGAGTCTTCCAGATTTTTTATTTTTTTTTAACTTCGATTGGGGATCACGTAAATTTACTGAAATTTAAATTTCTCGATATTGACAATTTATGAGAATTTAGGAAATTCAGGACATCATATTAATTAGATATATATTTCCATTTGAAATATGTTCAAAACAACCTTTTTTTATTGGAAGTTTTTATTTGAAGTTTCAGACGTCTTTTTGGACGAATTTTTTGTTTCTATTTTCTTGTTTATAATATCCAATAAATAGAAGCTAAGGTACAGAAACCGTTTTTTTTTTAAATTACTGATGTTATTTTAGAGTAAACAAAAAAAAAAGTTTATAAATTAAAATTCTTAACATTCTGAACAGCTCCGGGTAAATTTCTGCTAATAAATAAATAAAAGTAAAAAATGTTTTTTGAAACTTTTATTGATATTCTTAATTTGATAATTATAAAGAATAAAGAAAATAAAAAACTTCGTCAAACTGGACGTCTGAAACTTCAATCCAATAGATTTTGTATAAATTTAAGATTGTTTGAATTATAAAATTCTGAAAATTTGAATTTTTGTTTCAAGGATTCCTAGGCTTTACCGAATTCTTCAAAGGAATTTCAAATGTCACACAGAAAAATCTCACAACAGTTGGGTTGACTATAATAGTGCGTCATAACTATATATTTTTAGTATAAGCACCAACGAGAATCTTTTGTTAGACTGATGACTAAAACTGATTAGTACTTCTAAGTAGACGACAAGATTTTTTAGTAAAACTGATCTAATTCATTTAGTTTGATCAATAAAAATCTTTTATTTCCGTTTAATATAATTTATGCGTGAATTAAACTTGTTTGGCTACCGTGAACTGCGAATTAATTATAATTAATTCGCAGTTAATTGTAATTTCATTATAATTAAAAATTAATTATTATTAATTATAGAGACTTTTTAGATTATAGATTATTCTTATTATTAGATTATCTTATTTTTTTCAAATCTTTAAAATCATTAAAAAATCTTTTGAAATTCCCTAAAATCACATAAAGTTTCTTTTGAAATCCTTCAGTCTCTTTGAAATTCCTTCGAATTCTTTAAAATCTTTTTAATTGATTCAAATTAAAATCAATTAAAATATTTAAAATCCTTTAAATTCTCTTTAAATCCCTGATTAAAAATGTCTCAAAATCTTACGAAAATCCTTGTATAAAAAATTACGTCTTTTTAAATGACAATAGTTACTGTGAAGATTGATATTAATTTATTTTTAGCACATTATTCACAAGTCAACTGCGTTGCTTTTTTCTTCCTTAAAATAATTCTGAAAAATTCTTTTCACAAAAATATATTTTTAAATATAAATTGTAATATTGCAATGGAGCAAATTACGCATATCGACAACCCACTGTACATTGTATGATGATTTTTTCGTAAGAGGGACCTCACATTCCCAATCAGAAAAAATGCGGGAATTTCGTGGGCAAAATGACAAATGACACCCTGTATCATTCTTCAGAAGTTGCAGGATATAATTGCAGCAACTTGATGAATCACGAGAACTCTCGAGTCCTAGAAAGATGTAAATAAGATACAAAGATATAATATATAAAGACCTCCCGTAAAGGCCATCCTTGTTGATTCCCGAGATGCCAGTAAATCTGTAATTATTACTTTTCTACGGGTAACGTGTGTTTGGCACGACTTAGCTTATCATTCCCATTCAGCTATCTGATAATAATCACCGGAGAAACTCTAGAGTCTAAGTCTCCTGATACTTCCATTTTACAATTAGAGACATACCTCTTTATCTTCCTTCGTAAATATATACAAGTGTCATTGATAAAATCACCTTTAATTCTTACTCGATTCAATTTTTCCGGTTGCAGTCTATTTAAGCCGTAAACTTTCTCCCGAACTGATTCGTTGATTGTGATTTGGCCTCATGACAAAACTCATTTTTCTCGACGAAAGAAAAGATTATTAAAAGATTATTAGCGAGGTGATATGGGGCGAAAGCAAAACGAAATGGGCCGTGGCTTACAGTACATATGTATCTCACTTTATTAAAGCATTCGATTAATTTTCTTGCTCCATTGCATCGCTCGATTTCCTTATTATCAATTACGATTGGAACTAGTTTTCCTGTTTTTACATCCCGCGACAAGGAAATTTCACTGTTCTGATTAGTGGCCTAGATAACTTCCTTTTATTTTCATTTTGGACACCTTGTATCGACATTTAAAATCCTAACTAGTGCTCTTATTATTTAGATAAGAGCTACAAATCAGAGCCAGGAAAGTTGATTGCAGATCCACTTGCACTGCTGATCTGAACTGATAATGATGATGAAGTTGAATACGTTTTCGATTTTCACTTTTTTTTATTGAATCTGGATTGTGGACGGTATTTTGTTTACTGGAGCACGAAATTTATGGTCGAGGTTTCATCATATCTTTTGCTGTAAGAGTTTTGGATAATTATGTCAGTCTTTCATTGGCAATAATGAAAAAACCCTATGCATTGCAATAAAATCTTTAAACTTACTAGCAATTAGGATCTATTAATTTCTCGTTTTTGTTCACCTTTTGCTAGTAGAAAATATAATTTAGAATCTTTAATTCTTGAAATATAATTTGGTAAAATTTCTTTAAATTTCGTAAATTCACTGGATATTTCTTAAAATTACTCAAAATCTCATTTAATTTGATTAAATCTCTTAGAATTCTTCAAAATCCACTGAAATTTCGTAAAATTCATGGAATTTCTTAAAAGTCTTTAAAATTACTAAATATCCCATAAAATATGGTAAAATACATTAAAATTATTTTAAAAACCCATGAAATGTCATGAAATCTCTTAAAATTCCTGACAATACAATTAAATCTCGTAAAAATCCCTTGAAAGTTCACAAAATAAGTTAATATTCCGTAAAGTCTCTTACAAGTATTTAAAATTTCATGAAATCCCTTGAATTCATTAAAAGTCTTTAAAATTACTTAAAATCCCATGATATCTTATGAAATCCCTTGAAATTATTGAAAATCCAATAAAATCTCGTAAATCCCTTGCAATCCCTTAAGTCGTTGCAAATATCAAATAGATAAATATCTAAAAAAAAATCAAAATATCTAAAATATCAAATATCAATCTCAAAATTTCAAAATATATAAAAATCCAATAGAATTTTGTGAAATCTCTTCAAATACCTTAAAAGTGTTTTACTTTTTTCAATCATTTGAAATTCAACAACATATCTATCGTTAAATCTTTTAAGATTTCTCAAAATCCCATGATCTCTTAAAAGTCCTTAAAACTATTTAAGATCCCTTAAAATATTTGAAAATCTAATAAAATTTCGTGAAAATGCTTGAAACAGCTTTAAAGATTCTAAAATTACTTACAATTACACAAAATATCGTTAAAACCTTTAAAATTATTTAAAATCCCATGAAATCTCGTTATATACTTTCATTTATCTGAAAATCCAATGAAAACTCTTTATTAGATTTTTATATTCTTAATTTCTATCTCAGATTACTTAAAATTCAACAAAATTTATAGGCAAATTCCTTAAAATTACTTTATAATCCTTTAAAATCTCATAATTTTACCTCAAAAAATTGGAGGATTGGAAAAAAGAAGGGATTTCAAAAGTATTCCTAGTCTTATTTTAGGAATCTCAATAAATTTGTAACATCCTTTTAAAATCCTTGAAATTATTCAAAATCCCGTTAAATCCCATTAAAACTCCCAAAATATCTAAAAATCCAATGAAATTTTGTGAAATCCCTTCAAAGTTTTTAAAATCACTTAAAATTTCTGAAAATCCGGATAAATTTCATAAAATTCCTTGAAATTCTATGAAATCTTTTAATATTTCTAAAATTTTAATGAATTTTGTAAAGTTCGCCGTTAAATCTCGTTACAGACTTTCAATTACCTGAAAATCCACCGAAAACTTTTTTAGATTCTTTAAATTTCTTTAGATTCTACAAAACCCCAATAACTGGTAAAACTCCTTAAAATTTCTTATGAAAATCAGAATAAATTTCATAAAATTCCTTGAAATACCGTTAAATCCTTTAATATTTCTAAAATTTCAATGAATTTTGTAAAATTGGCCATGAAATCTCATTAAAGACTTTCAATTACCTGAAAATCCACTGAAAACTCTTTTTTAGGTTCTTTAAATTTCTTTAGATTCTATAAAACCCCAATAACTGGCAAAATCCCTTAAAATTTCTGGAAATCAGAATAAATTAAAAAAAATACCATCAAATCCTTTAATATTTCTAAAATTTCAATAAATTTTATAAAATCCGTAACACCTCTTTTTTAATACAAGATTCTTTAGAAAAAGCGATAACTCCTTGAAATTCCAGCTACTTCTAATTAGAAAACAATGCTTGCTTTCTAATACTTTGATCTCTTAGATATGGAACAAAAACGACTCCAATTTGCTCGCCTTACGATTATTCCCAGAAAGCATTCTCGTTTCCACCTGAGATCTGAGAAATCGCTTTCCGCCATTGCATAACACAAGATTCTCCCATTTCCGAATTTCCAAGTCAGGAAAGATCGGAAAATGCTTGTCTAATAAGTTCCTTATAAAATAAGGCACATTAAGTGATAATATGCAATATTCTAGAAGAATATAAGCTTCGTAAAAAGACCATATACAGAAATAGATACGCATTCTCTGATAGAGTAGTGAAACCCAAGTAAACTATAAACCGAATGGGCTTGTAAGCGTGACATTGAATGGGCCGGTAAATCTATACCCTTACATAGTTAATCTATGTAAGTATATCCTTCCAGAAAGTATATAACATGTTCGAATTTCTCTCTGTTCTTCAAATTTAATTTATGGATCTGTCGTTTAAGTATCGAGTAAGAAGGCTCTTATTTTGCTGTCGACCTACCAACACACATTTACGCAAACAACATGAATTTATACGTTATTTGGGTCGAATATGCATACACACTTTATTTCATCTCGAAATACCAAATTTTTTATTCGAAATGAATTAATTAATTACTCTTTATATCCTATATTCTGCGGAAATTAAACCGGATTTACATTCTCCTCAAATTGTCTCAATTTTCTCTGCATATAGATTTCGTATCAATTTCTCTGTCTATAGACATTTTCAATTTTCTAATCTTCTAATCGCATTTTCTTTTTGTTTCAGGTGAGTCTTTACTGCTTTACTTAATTCTCGAACTGTTTTCTACAGCCGAGTGAGTAATAAGTATGTTTGCCGTTGAATTGAATTGATGAAATTGATCAGTACAAAAAATTGAAAATTGAAAAGTTGAAAATTGATTATTATCGGAATAATAATCGAGGGAATAATTCAGTTTGAATTTCGCAAGATTAGATGAGATCTGGTCATGCTAGGAGAGAAAAATAAGAGAGAAGTGACTACTGCCTCTAAAAACAGTTTTCCAGGTTTTACTACTTGATACCTGATATAATAAGAAGTGAATTCTCCAAGGTAGCACATTGCGGTTTCTTTCATATATTTTATATTTTATTTTTATACCTCCCTCGATCATCGTGTTGAGTCTCTCGGATCTTTGTGTGAAACGAAATGGAACGCCCCGAGTGCAAGGAATTGCAATAATGCGATTCTCACTATACGATTTTCCGTCGCGTCGAAGCGAAACGGGAATTGAGTTCCGGTGAAAATAATACTGAGTATCGACAATGCGCGTAAAGTCACGCGCGAAAATTCACCACATTATTTCAAAATTTTTTTTCTTGCAAAAAACGACGGGTACTTTATATATGGCCTGCCTAGAGTATTGCCTTCACTAATCGATAAATTGATAGAACAACACGCGTTACTTTCACGTACTGAACATTGAATTACCGTCCATTCCTTTAATCACATGTTCTCTATAATTGCTTTCTCATATTCTATTTCTGGTATTTATAAATACAAATGCAATGGGTTTATATTTATATCATTGCAAAAAAATTTTTGCTTGAATACTAGATCGCCAGGGAATGAATGGCAGGGAAATGAACAAATTATCAGGGAAATGCGAGTAGTTGTCAGGAAAAATTTAAATTGATAGATAGATAATAATAAATTATAGGATCATTTGTCGCGTATTTTGGTTTTGCAGTTATTTTTTGTCAATGTGACTTTTTATTAGTAACTGACATTACTAGCAATTTTTTCTTCTTTTTTTTAACTAGCAAGTTTCTTGTTTTTGCTCACCTTCAAAGTTTGGTGAAGTTCTTTTAAATTTTGTAAATTCACTGGATACATCTTAGAATTACTTAAAATTTCATAAAATATGGACAAATTTCTTAGAGTTTTTTAAAATCCTATAAAATTCCATGAAATTTCGTTAAATTATTTAAAATCCTTGAAAATCGACTATAATCTCGGTAAATACTTAAAAATTTCTGGGAATAACGTTTTTTTCAAATTTTTCTTCAAATTTCATAAAATATCTTAAAGTTGTATAAAAATTACTTAAAATCTCTCAAAATACCATCAAATCTCATAAAATTACTTAAAATCCCATGAAATCTCGTAAATTGCTTGAAATCTTTTAATTGGTTAATTAAAATAACTTAATATCCTATGAAACATTGTGAAATCTCCAAAAATTACTTAAAATTCCATACAATTTTGTCAAATAATTTAAAATTTCATAAAATTCTTCAAAATACCGTGAAATCACTTAATATTTCCAAAATCGCATAATTTTTCCCCAAAAAATTGTGAGATTAGAAAAATTAAGGTATTTCAAAAGTATTCCTAGTCTAATTTTAGGAATCTCAATAAATTTGTAAAATCCTTTTGAATTCCTTAAATATATTCAAAATCCTGTTAAATCACATTTAAACCCTCAAAATATCTTAAAATCCAATAAAACTTTGTAAAACCCCATGAAATCTCGTTATATACTTTCAATTATCTGAAAATCCAACAAAAACTCTTTATTAGATTTTTAAATTCTTTAAATTTCTTTAGATTCTATAAAACCCCAATAACTGGTGAAATCCCTTAAAATTTCTGAAAATCAGAGTAAATTTCCTAAAATTCCTTGAAACTCCATGAAATCCTTTAATATTTCTAAAATGTCAATAAATTTTCTAAAATTTGTATTCGCTGCCTCAATAATCTTTTTGAAAACGAAAATAGTCCGAAGATTGTTTTCCAAATTCAAATTCGAGTTAAAATATAATCTTTCTTTCTTTTCTTCTTCACAATTAACTCGCCTTAAAGGTAAATCCCCATAATAACGGCGATCGACACCTTTACATTGTCAGAAACCGAGCCTTTATAAATCCTAGGCTCATGCCCACTCATGTCACGTGCCTACGCTAAGTTTCACTATAATGCTTTAGAAAATAACTGTAAAGTTTTTGAGGTGTATCGCAATGAACTAATTGCCCGTGCGCATGTTACACGCCTGTCGCACTAAATTTCCTTATACTAGACAAAAATAGTTTTCAGTCATGAAATTCATTACTTAAGTATAATAACATAGAGAAAAACCAAAAAAAAAAAAACGATGTAGAGTGAACTTCAGAGCCATATTATTATTGGCAGTGAAATCTTTTGAAATTTTTTCATTTCTTGAATTCCTTTAAATTCTTTTGAATTATTATTAAATCTTTAATTAATTAGTTTATAAATTGGTTCAAAATCCATGAAAATATCTTAAACTCCATTTAAATCTTTATGGAAATCTTTTCATATTCTTTGAGTTCTTGTCGATCTGTTTAAAACTCATTTCTAATTCTGTGTAGTTAAAAATTGACTAACTAACAATAAGAGATGAAGTAATCTTTTATTGTTCTCGACTTCAACTTAAAACATGTCATGGAAAGTGATTTACTTCGAAACCATTTGAAATTGTATGAAATTACCAAGTTTATCTTCACAAACGCAAAAGTTTACATTGAACAAGTAAAAAAGTGACTCACGTATGTCACGTATCGTTTCCGCTGCATCGCGATAAAAATAATCAAAGATAGGACAATTATTATCGCTGATAGCACAATATTGTGGGAAATTGTATGAAACATTTCGATTTTTTAAAACGGTTTTTAAGATTCAATTTAAAAGCTCAAATAAAGAAAACCTGAATACCCAAATGAAACAATTCCAAGTTAAATATACAAAACACAGAAACATAACATTTAAAAATAATAAGTCCTAAAATACCGGTACGTGCTTCTCTGAATTTTTTGTTATGTCTTTCCCTGCAAAGAGTCCCAACTGCTCGCGACATTTCTCACTTTTTGGAAACTTTTTTCGTTTATTTTGCTAGAAATTGTGTAACAAAGGTCGGGTTTTGAGCAGTTCGATGTGGAGCTATGTCAGTGTCAAGCTAAGAAGGGTCGGGAGCGAGTACAGGAAACCACTGTGTAAGTGTACTATAACTTAAGTAAAGCAACTATTTATATCTTCCTCGTTTCCTCTGGCTAGCCAATTGTACTCCATTTGTACTCACTCGCCCGCTTCGTAGACGCGGTAAATCAATTGGTCGAGAATCAATTGCAGAGATGCTCAGATAAAAAAAAAAATTATATGTATCTGAAACCGACCCGCATGAGATCATGGATACAATTATTTCTGAAGTCGAGGGAAGCTTTTTGTTCTACTTTTTAATCTAATTGCACTTGTCAGAATATTCAGCTGGCCTGATATAAGTGATAATGGACAGGCTGCTGAATTTTATTGAAAAAATAAGTGACTGAACAGTTTTGAACGTTCTAATGAACGAATTTTTGTATTGATTGTATTTTAAATTATAAACATTGTACATTTGAACTTTCAGAACTTCAACTACGTGAAGATAATTGTGACTTGCTAAATTCTACTAATTCATTATAATTTGTTTTCTTATAACAAGAACGAACATTCTTTTTCAATATTATATAATTTATTATATTTTATTTCTCTAATCTCTTAAAATCTATGTTAAACTTGGTGAAAATATCTAAAATTCAGAGAAATCTTTGAAAATCTGTAAAATCGCTTAAAATTCGTGAAAATCTATTAAAATTTTCAAAAATTTCTTGAAGTTCTTTTAAATTCAATGATAACAATTCAAATCACTTTTATATTCTTTAAAATGCATTAAAAGTATTAGAAATGTCTTAAAATTCCATGAAATCCTTGAATTTTTGAGAAAAATTTTCAAACTTGTAAATCTCTTGAAATCTACGTTAAAATTCATGAAAATCTCTAAAAATTCCTAGAAACCTTTTGAAATTCCATGAAAAACTTTAAAATCTCTTAAAATTCCCAGAAAAATTCTTGAAATTTTACGGTAACATTTAAAATCTCTTTATATTTTTTATATCCCTTAAAAATATTACATAGAAATCTTATCAAATTTATTTATTTATCTTATCAAAATTATTTAAGTCGCTGAAAAATCTCTCGAAATCCCTTAAAATTATTAGAAATCTCATAAAATTCCTTAAAATTTCATGATAATATTTCAAATTTGTTAAAACCTCATAAAACTCTTACAAAGCTTTTAAAATCCCTTAATATTTCACGAAATATCCTAAAATCTTATACAATTCTACAAAATCATTTTAGTATCCTAAAAATCTCTTGAATTTCGTAAAAATCACTTAAAAATCTTTAAAAATGCACAGAAAAACCTTTAAAATCATTAATGTCTTGAAATTCATGTTAAAATTAGTGAAAATCTCTAAAAATTTCTAGCTACCTCTTGAAATTCCTTCACATTTAAAATCTCTTAAAATGATTAGATATCTTAGCAAATTAAATAAAATTCTTTAAAATTTTACAAAATATTTTAAAAATCAGAAAAATATCTTGAAATACTTTTATGTAAATTATTAGGAATCTCATTAAACTCCATCAAATCCCTAAAAATTCCACAATATCTTTTAAAAATCGAAAACTCTCTTGAAAACCCTTAAAAAATGCACAGCTTTTTGAAAACCTTTATAATTTGACGAAAACCTTCGAAACCTTTGTAAATTCTACAAAATATTTTAAAAATCATAAAAAGCTTTTGAAATTCCTCAATAAAATTCCCTATAAAGTTTTAAATTCCTTATTTAAATCCCGCAAAATACATATATTAAAAGTCATAAAAGTACCTTGAAGTCCGATTGAAATCTGATCAAAGTCGTGAAAAATTCTAAAAATTCCCAGAAACTTCTTGAAATTCTTTAAAATTCTACGATAAAATTTAAAATCCCATTATCTCTTATAAAATCTTTAAAAATTCCTATATTTTCAAGGAATTTCCAGTTTAGATTCATGACAAAAAAATTATTAACGAAATCAAATTCAAAATTTCAAATTCAATTCACGTGTGGAATTTACGATTCGGCAAGTATCGCTTGTCGAAAATCACTATAGATTTATTTATTGAAGAGATTTATTGTTTCAAAAGTATATTTATTGATTTCTGAGTATTTTTTTCTCAGTGTGCGGAATAGGCGCTACGATGTTTCGACTTCGACTCAATCATCTTTTTACAATAGAATACCTTCTTGACAATATTGATTGTTCTCTCACAATATGCTGATCACTTGTGAAATGCGGGTGGATAGCAGGACGTCACGGAACGCTCCTCTAGCCTATAGTATTACAACTTCACTTTGCCACTCTCCCGTGTTTCTAGATTACATTACAAATGATATGCCGCGATCATGATCACGCTCAAGATTATGCTCCTGGCAAAATCACACCTTCATAGTACTTTGCCTATCGCAGATTGAACATTGAAATTGAAGTATCGCACACATTCAGTCAGAGTTTCCGATCCGGTTTCTTTATTATTATTATTCCTACAACTACAACTGGAAATACAACAACAAGAACAATAATGGTAATAACAAGCCATATTACACGTGTAGCGCCTTCTCAGTTCTCTCTCGATAGAATGTTCATTGAAAATGGGCAAAAATGCTAGAAACTGTTTCGTGTAAGACTCGAACTCTTCATCATGTAAGGTTTCTCTCCCAAGGACTTTATCAGCATCATCTACCGATTGTTCCTATCGCCATCTTTATTTCCCTCGGCCGAAGAACTCGTTTTTACCCGTGCCAGGATTCTCGAGATTCTGCTAAACGTAAACCGCGGCACAATTATTTTGTAACAAGAAGAGAAAGGTCTAATTTATGGCATCCTTACTTACTTTTAACGGGATAAATCTTTCATGGAAAACCAACAATATTTCAAACTTTAATCGGTCTTCACACTTTCGTTTCGAAGCATCAGTCGAAAGTGTGACAAAAAAATTTCTATGATTAACCTTATCCAAGTCTGCACATTATCCTGCGGTTATTATTTCTTGCGCATCTTATTTTCACCACTGTTCGAGGAAGTTGTTAGCTGTTGCCTGGTGCACCACAGGGTGTTTGAGCCGAGAAATTGCCTCGTTAGTCTCCAGCCTACGTAGACAGAGTGAAATATAATAAACCCTTTCATACTCTTGTGTTTACTTTTTAGTCTCCCACTGCGATAATCTTTACTAATCTCTCTTTAAACTAAGTATCACAATTAGGGACTTTTAATGTCATCTTTGCAAAGATGTATCTGGATGTCATGACATCCTTTCTTGACATCATTTCCACTTTTGCTGAATGATCAAGTCTCGATCCCAGGTTGTTTGCTTCTAGCTTATTTCTCAAATTAAAAAGATATCTTTTTAATTTCATCGTATATACGATGTAGAAATATAATTGGTGAATCACAGCTCTTGGCAAGAAAGCATGATTCAATATGTCTTATTGCTACCCAATCAGAGGATAAACCAATGGCTAAAGGAGCTACCGTCTTGAAGTAGGAAGTCCATTACAGATTCTATTAGGAAACTCATCCTTGAAAGAAAAAAGGCGTGGGAGGCATGATTTTTATGACTGACACGTTCTCAGTACATCCGACACATTTAATCGTTTTCCTCCTGCAATGACCAATCCTCTTTCTCGTTTTCGTCACATTGGGAAAACAGAATCATAATTTAATCTTGTAACGGAAATCATCCATCCAAAAGCACAGATCAGTTTGATCGCATGCTGGCGGGGTGGATATATAAAATATGTAGAACAGGATGCGCCATCTTTATCTTCGCGCTTATCTTCTCTGCAGAATGAGAGGGAAAGAGTTAATTTATGCCTTTCTTCGCACGTAACTAGGGTTTGATAAAATTTACACTCAGGTGGTTGGTAGGTTTGCAGCTAGAATGATATGTGTAAGGTCTGAACGTTTAAATTAACGAATTTTTGTATTTATTGGATTTTCAACTATATAAACATTGGCAAAACATTCATTTATTTGCATAAAAGATTAACTTAAAAAGTTAATTGATAAAAATATTAGATAATCATAAAAGATGATTGAGTCGAAGTCGAAATATCGTAACGCCTGTTCCGTACTCCTGATTCGTCGTATAAGTATCGATAGTGATTTTCGACAACCGATAATTGCTGAATCGTAAATTCCACACATGAATTGAATTTGAAATTTTGAATTTGGTTTCATTAATAATTATTTTATCACGAGTCTAAACTCGAAATACATTGAAAATCTAGGAATTTTAAGGGAATTTTTAAAGATTTCATGGGAGATAATAGGATTTTAAATGTTATCGTAGAATTTTAAAGAATTTCAAGAAGTTTCTGGGAATTTTTAGAATTTTTCACGACTTTGATCAGATTTCAAAATTTGTATTTTGTGGGATTTAAAGAAGGAATTTAAAACTTTATAGGGAATTTTATCCAGGAATTTGAAAAGCTTTTTATGATTTTTAAAAGATATTGTAGAATTTACAAAGATTTCGAAGGATTTCGTCAAATTTTAAGGGTTTTCAAGAAATTTTTCGATTTTTAAAAGATGATGTGGATTCGATATAGTTTTATGAGATTTCTAATAATTTACATAAAAGTATTTCAAGTGACTTTTCTGATTTTTAAAAGATTTCATGGAATTTAAGAAGATTTCTAATGATTTTAAGGGATTTTAATGGTGAAGGAATTTCAAGAGATTTAAAAAATTTTTTAATATATTTTGTAAAATTTTTAAGGATTTAATGAAATTTGATGAAATGTTTAATGAATTTTTAGAGATTTTCATGAATTTGAACGTGGATTTCAATAAGAATTTGTAAGGAATTTCAAGAGTTTGCTAGAAATTTTTAGAGATTTTCACTAATTTTAACATGAATTTCAAGACATTAATGATTTTTAAGGTTTTCATGTTTATTTTTAACGATTTTTATGTGATTTTTACGAAATTCAAGAGATTTTTTGGATATTAAAACGACTTTGTAGAATTGAATGGGATTTTAGAATATTTAGTGAACTTTAAGGGATATAAAAAGATATAAAGAAGTTTTAAATGTTACCGTCAAATTTCAAGAATTTTTTTGGGAATTTTAAGAGATTTTAAAGTTTGTTATGGAATTTAAAAAAGTATCTAAGAATTTTTAGAGATTTTCTTGAATTTTAACGTGGATTTCAGAAGATTTATGAGTTTGAAAATTTTTCTCGAATTTTCAAGGGTTTCGGGGAGTTTGAAGGAATTTCTAATACTTTTAATGGATTTTAAAAGATATAAAAGGGATTTGAATTTTTATCATTGAATTTAAAAGAATCTCAAGAAGTTTCTGAAAATTTTAAGAGATTTTCAAGAATCTTAAGCGATTTCGTAGGTTTTCAAAGGTTTCTTGGAATTTTTAGAGATTTTCACGAAGTTTAACAGATTTTAAGAGATTAGAGAAATAAAATATAATAAATTAATGTTTTACCAATGTTTATAATTTAAAATACAATCAATACAAAAATTCGTTCATTTGAACGTTCAGAACTTAAACTACATTGAGAATTGTGAGATGCAGAAAAAATGTAAGATGCAGAAAAATGCAAGATGCAGAAAAATGCAACATGGAAGGAAAGTACTCAGTACTGTGTCCTCTGTTACTGTCCCGTGTCTCCCACAGTCGCATGTAAGTTGTAACTTGTAAGACACGAGACTCGGCGCTATAATTCAGGGCTGCACTATGGAAAATACGAGGAGAAGTAGAATAGGTTCTTGTAATCGCAATACTTTCTCTCAACTCGCCACAAGCGTTATGAGCGATTTTATGAGTCACCGAAGTCGAGTTCCATCCGTGAATCCTTGTAACACACCTCTACCTTCAGAAGATACTTCAAGTTCCTACTTCAGCTGCCTTTGAATTTTATTACTGTCCCGATATATATACTTCATGAACTATATAGTCTCTATAGATCTTTACACCTTTTCCGAACACGAATCAGCTTTATACAATATGACTAGGGCTGTTTACTCTCTAAATCTGAATCAGCGATTAATTATATACCATTCGTTCCAATTAGCGAATATATGCTGATGAATCTATGGAATTTTGATGTGGTTTAAGTTCTGAACGTTCAAATGATCGAATTTTTGTATACGATTGTATTTTTGACTATAAACTATGTAAAACATTTAATTTTTATTAATTAATTTGCATTAACATGAATTTTGCTGATAGAGGACGCGATATTTACTGATTTTTAAGTAGATGGTTCAAAAAACACCAACTTTTATAAAGTTTAGGTGTTATTTAATATTTTCGTCGACTTATTAAGTCTGTTGATTACAATGTTGTAATACTTTTTAGGAGAGCACTATTTCAAAACTGTTCCAAGCCTAGTTTGTTGTCAAGACACATTGATTATCGTGACTGATGTCCTTCCATAAATAATATTCAAATTAGAGAGAGAAATGAGCTTAGATAATGATCCTCAGTAGTCCAGTGTTGAAAATAAAAACTGGTTGATCAACTTTTGTGTAGGTGAACTTCATGTCTTCTGATAAATGTTATTTCCCCCTATTTATCAAGATTCATCTTCGGAAATACAAATTCGATAAAAGTACAGTTAATCAGAAGAGGCTTTCTAATAACCGTGAAATATGATGATAATAAAAAAGAAGATATTTTTCGGACAGACAGTTTCTTTCTTTAAAGTAAATATTGTAGAGAACCCCTTTTTATGCGAAGCACATAATTGATTTTTTAATCTAAAGTGGTTTTATACGAAATTAATTTTTATACGAAATTAATTCTTATACGAAATCAGTTTCGTATAATCCAAATTTTTGAAGGAGAATTTCCATTTTCCATATCGCATAATTAAATAATATTCAACAGCAAAAAAATTGTCTAAATACAATCTTGCAGAAAATTATTATAATTAAAAGCTCGCGTGTTTCAGAATAGAAAATGACAAACGACTCTTAAAATATATGAACTAAAGACCCAACAGTTGGCTTCAGTTGACGTCATGTAAAAAAGTTTCTGGAAGCATTTATTTTATTAGTCCTCAGATGGTCGGTTGTCGTTTCCTTCCCACGAAGTGAAATGTTTCTCTCACACGGATCTAAATTCGAAATTCCACTCTCAGTTGTCACATCTGCATTTACAACTACAAACTAGACGTTTTTGAAAATAAATTTTATAAATAACCCTAGGAATTAATATTTATTGCAATTGCACTCTGGAGGGTAGGTAATCTTCAAGATAGAGGTCCATATAACAGCTACTAAAATGAAAAACCTAGTTCAGAGAACTAAACCTACTCCGCGTTTATGGTTAATGCTCTAATAAAATAATAGTGGCTTTTATTGGCACTCTTTCAAGGTTTTCCATAGGAAATAGAGGAAGAGGTTGTAGGGCGATATAATCGAAATCACCACACAACCTTTCTGCATTTTCAAGAAGGACGAGAAAGTAACGAGACTTGTTGGCACTTGCGTTCGAATAAGTTAAGGGTTTTAAGGGATGTGCAGCCAACCACAATCCATTATCCATGAGCCATAAGCTAGCCACAGTCCAACTTTGAAAATATACCCTGATGCAAATTATCGAATGTAAAACAATCTATTTAATTCAATTAATTAATTATCTGAAAACAGAGATGTTACCAATATATCGAACACATTGTTGTCGAAAAATTGGTTCCCTTTGGAAATTGCGCAATTTTTGTGAATGTATCGCATTTGAAAACTATCTTCAGACTATTTTCGTTTTCGAGAAGATTATTAAGACAAATAATACGAATTTTAGAGAATTTATGAAAATTTTAGAAATATTAAAGGATTTCATGGTATTTCAAGGAATTTTATAAAATTTATTCTGATTTTCAGAAATTTTAAGGGATTTTACCAGTTATTGGGATTTTATAGAATCTAAAGATATTTAATTTCGAGGAATTTTATGAAATTGGAAAGGATTTTACGAAATTGAATGGGATTTTATGTAATTTTTAGAGATTTTACAATATTTCATAGGATATTAAATTATTTTAACGACTTACGGGATTTACGAGATTTCATTGGATTATCTGAAATTTTAAGAGATTTACACTCATCTCCCGATCGAGGGCAGTTTTAAGGCTTGGCTGATTCTGCGCCCCCCCCCCCACCACCCGAGCGTCCCTCGACAGCCTACACTGAATAGCTCGAGCTATTTTAATCTCATCCGATCGAGGGCACTCGATCCCCGAGCGGTGTGGTCGATCGGGAGATGAGTGTAATCCGATTTCATGAGCCTTTGAGTAATTTTAGAGAATATCAATTGCATTTACGCCAAAATTAACGAAATTTCCTGAAATTTTGAGTAATTTTAAGAAATATCAATTGATTTTGCAAAATTTAAGGAATTTTATGAGCTTTTTAATAATTTTAAGGGATTTCATGATATTTTATAGGATATTTAGTAATTTTAAGGAATTCAAGGAAGTTTACTATATGTCATTGAATTTTCAAAAATTATAAAAGATTTAATCAGACTTTATTGGAATTTCACGGAATTTTGATTAATTTTAAGAGATTTGGAGACAATGAGATTTTAAGTACTTTTAATTAATTTTAAGGACTTTTACCATATTTTGAAGGATTTTAAACGGATTTTAAGATATTTTACGGGAATTGTATGAGATTTCATGGGATTTTCAAGAATTTTAAGGGATTTCATGATATTTCATAAGATTTTAAATAACTTTAAAGGATTTGTCTATATTTTATAGAATTGTAAGTAATTCTAAGCGATTTTACGACGTTTTATGAGATATTAAGTAATTTTAAAGACTTTTAATGGATCCAATAGATTTTACAAAATTTCAGTGGATTTTCAGAAATTTAAAGAAATTTAATCAGACTCTCTGGGACTTTGAGCAATTTTACGTAATTTTAAGAAATATCCAGTGAATTAAAAATATTTATAAGAATTTCACCAAATTTTGAAGAATAATAAAGACATTTTAAGGAATTTTATCAAACTCATGAAAATTTCTGAAATTACCTAAAGAATTACAAGATTTTATATTTCAAGAATTAAAAATTCGCAATTATTTTTTCTACTATCAAAGGTGTGCAAAAACGAAAAATTAATTCATAATTAGATCATAATTGCTAGTATATATACAAGTTGCAGGTGTAAACATGCAATTATTACAAACTTAAAATCTAAAACTGATTTTTTAAGTTATTATTACATATTTAGAATTACACGCTTGATTTAGAACCAATCGTTACAATTTTACGGAAATAATTCCTAATTACTCAAGCGATATTTATTCCATCATACACTAAGCTTCGCGCTTGTTAATGTAAGTAGACATTCAAAAGAATTATAAATATAAATATATATGCTAATTAGAATAATAAAAAAAGGTTGTTTACCACGAAAGTTGTTTACCACGAAAGTTGTCTCTTATACAAGATCTATTTGTTGCAGCCGTTCGTTTCATAGGAAACACGGTTTCATTGACCTCCATCATAGTTTGTCTAATCTTGAAACTTTTCTAGGTCATTATATTGAAACCAATTAGTACGCACCTGGATATTATCAAGTAGTTTGTTTCTAATTAATGCTAAACATTACGAACAGCTTTACAGCAAAATAAGCGAAGCAAAAGTGTTTATCACTCCTTTTGAATTGGATTCAATTAATCTTCTTTATCAATCCGGTAGTCACGTTCACTTTGCAAACATAGGCGCCAGAGAGTAAATTCAATCCAAGCTCTTACAGACATTTTCATTCTAATTGAAAGTTTAGACTTGTACAGATTAATTAAATTATCACTATCACTTTTCGGAAGTATAATATCTTTACATAAAATGTTTTTTTATACATATTTTTATGCTCAGTCTTCTCGTAATCAAGTTGTCATATTTTTACACTCTTATCTTGTGATTGATAAATAATCTTTGAGGAAATTCGTCAAAATACGTTCTAGACATGTTTACATTTACATTTTCGAGTTTGGATTTATGAATGGATTTTTAAATTCAATTTTCAAGGTTTAAACACTAATCAGAATCATATAAAATTCTAATAAAATATATAAAATACTAATAATAAATATAGAATACTAATAAAACATATAAAACACTAATCTATTAGTAATGTCTTCGCTGATTAAGAGCACAATTCAGTGTCGCGAAGAAATAAGAAATTTTCCGATAAACCGTCTTGCATAAATGGATTACAATCTCTACTCGGCAGGATGTCAGAACGCATCATGTCCCCTGTCATTTATTTCAGTCCATGGATAACACATGTCAGACCACTCGCTGTTCAATCGAGCAGGTGTAGCATGCATGCTTCCAATTATCTTTTCCTATATGCATTTTTGTAATTTGGTTCACTGACCCTCCATTTTTTGCATCTTCAATCCATGTCATATGTCATTTTATAGAAGGATTGAAGGAATTGCATTACTAATCTTGTAACCCAGCTACGAGATGAGTGAACTTCCTCAATCCGCATGTCTCATGTTTATAAATGAAAGACAAAACGTGGAGGAATGATCAGTGTCACTACGTCTAAGTTTACAAGCTAGACAGACGATTGGGATCATCAGATTGACTCACAGTTCCACAAAACATATAAAACCTCTTTTCTCCAGACTCCGTTAGGAGTTGTTTTTTTTTTTTTCATCTAACGTTAGCTGGTAGCCTCAACTCTCTCAGAAAGTCATCGTTCGATATAAAATGTAACAATCGTTGGAAAAAAATCCTAATCGTTCTCCTTTGAAAAGCGAGGACGGTAAATGAATTTTTTGTCAGTATCTGAAAAAAAGTTTAACATTCGCAAAAGAAATTCGTTAAAACCGAGGTTGAAACGTATTTCTTGAAACGTAGAAAGAATGTTTCGGCATGAAAAAGAATTAATGTTTCAAAAGGTATTGAAATAAGAATATAATTAATCCTATCTTAAAAAAGTGGTGTAACGAAATGTCTCGAAAATCTCGCATACGTTTTGTTATTGCAAACGTGATTGGCTTTTGAATGACTTGAAGTTGAATGAAGAAAAACAAACGAATGCAAAAAATTTCACGAACACCTTGGAAATCCATCTCTTGAAATTCAAGTTAAAATTCGCAAAAATTTTTGAAAATTCGCAAAATCCTCTTGAAATTTCTTAAAATTTTAAATCTCTTAAAATCTGTAGAAATCTTATCAAATTCCATGAAATTCCTTTAAATTTTTTATTACTTTTTTTTATTCTTTAATCGTGTCTATTATTTTATTTATTCAATGTCTCCTGAAGCAAATCAAGATTCTATTTAATTTTCAGAATCGAAAGTATTGCATTTACTTTTTTATTTGATTTGTGTCAAATTTGACCCCCTCAGTTTTCATCAAATGTCCACGTTTTGGGACCCCCTGAACTCGTAAAACATGTTTTTACGAATGTGTCTGTCTGTATGTATGTCTGTAGATTTTAGTTTGTTAGCACGATAACTTTCGAAAGAATTGACCGATTGGAGCATTTTGAAAATTTTTGAAACCACTTTGTTTTTAATTTACAAATTCTATGTACGGATGTTCGTAATACTCAAAAAGTGGAACAATTTTTTCTAATAAATTTTTTGGATAAAAAAAAATTGAAAGACATAATATTTTGAAAATACAAAAAGAATGAAAGAAAACTTAAATTAGAAGCCAAATAACGCACGATATGAAAAAAAGTCTGAAGATGAAAAATGTTTCTTTTTGAACACCCTATAGGATTGGCATAACAACTTTTTGAATTTCCCAAAAAAAAATTGAAAATTAAAAGTTTGAGCCAAGTAACACGAGATGCAGAAAAAATGATAAGGAACATAATTATTGGTCTTAAAAAGATAAACAGAGATAAACATTTTTTTTCGGATTCGAGAGGTTACAAGACGGTGAGATTTAATAAAGAATGTGATGGAAAGGAAATTTTCCGGAAATCTAATGCATTCTTTGATGAAAATGTAAAAAAGAAATACTTTACAAATAATACATTTGTTTATTAAATTCATTAAAAAAATATACACATATAATGTGGTCCCGTTGAAAAAAAGAAGCTCATCTATTTAACTACTTTCGAAAAACAGATTTTTTAATGGAATTTGTTTAAATAATTAACATTTATTTTCTAACTTCAAAATCTTCAATCAAAATAGCATTTTTAAGATGCTAATATAAGAAACTGAAAATAAAAAAAAATATTTTGTTTTAGAACATAAAAGTAATTCCTTCACGGAGAGAAAAATCAGCGTTTGAAACGATGGAAGGGCATCGTAGCTTCAAACGACGATTCTTCGTCGTTTGAAGCGACAAAACGCAGCTCGATCAGTGTTTCAAGGCACGATTCACGTCGTTTCAAACGACGAAGCGATTCCTAGGAAGAAACCACGATTTCGTCGTTTCAAGCTACGATTCTCGTCGTTTTGAACGACGATCAAGACTCGTAGTTTGAAACGACGAATAAGCGTCGTTTCAAACGCTGATTTTTCTCTCCGTGTACTTATAAAAAATTTTATGGCCCTAAAAAGGGCCAATTAGCCCTGAAAAGGGCGGGTGAGCTGAAATAAAAAAAAATCTTTTCGTTTTAGAACAGAAAAGTCATTCCATTGTATAAAATATTTGATGGCCCTAAAAAGGGCCGATTAGCCCTGAAAAGGGCGGATGACCTGTAATCTAATAAAATTAATTAATTCCTCTCATAATTAAATAATAATAAAAAAAAATTACAATAAAAAAAACATTAATAATGAGAATAATGTCTGAGAGACAGCTTTTCTTTGGTGGCTGTGCTCTCAGATCATTATTTTCTGTGCTCCTTCCAGATCTTCCCGTCTGAACTTTAGCACCGATGTAGGCTGAATTAATGAGTAAATTGACCCTCATTGTCTTCCTCAACTTTGCTGAAGAAGAAGATCTTGGTTTTTGCCGAAGGACCTTGATGTAGTCATCACTGTCTCTCGGCAAAATCCTGTCTTCCGTGATGTACACAGGAGTAACGTCGATTGCCGAACGTCGCTTCATTTTGCCGATTAGAAAGCTTAACTGACCTTTTCAAAATTCCGCAAACCTTTATAAGCTCTAAGATGTTGTCAACGCCTGTCATCCCTTCCATTTGAATTAGTCCAATCAGGTAATCAGATGAGCGCACAGGGGCGCCAATCCTGGGAGGGCAGGTCACGCGGTCGGCGGCAGTGACGGAAAGTGACGGCAACCGACTCTGTCACCTCACTAGAGTTCTTAGTGGGTTATATTACTTCGAGAACGGTAACGAGAATGAGAATATAACCGAGAATATAACCGAGACTTAAATTCTCTAAGAATTTATGAGAACTTATGATTTTAGAGATTTTTATGACAAGGGAGATAATTATTGATTAATTAACCGATAAAGTGTAATAAACTGATTTTTGTACCTCTATTACTTCTTAATGAGCTTTACATAAGTTGTAAATGAAAAAACTGTCACAAATGTATGCAGGGCATAGGTTATGTTAGTGTCTAATATAACCTATAAAGTGACGTTTATTATAAGATGAATTGTGTGCCTTTAGTTAACTAGTAAGCTGTTGTTTTGCATATTTTGCATTCCTAAATATGTCTTAGCTAATAAATGACTAAAATTTAACCATGTAAATAATGTAAACAATAACAATTTTTCTAAAAATCATAAATTCTTAAATTCTCATAAATTCTGTCATATTCTCGGTCATATAACCTTAATTTAAGTTCTCCAGAATTTAAGAACTCTACACCTGACCGATAATAATTAAAATCGTTGAAATCATCTTATTTTCCATAATTGGAATGCTCCAGAATAAGAACTTTGTTTTAAATTTTACCGAAACAACGTTCGTTATACTTTGCAAGTGGGAAATATTAAAAATAAAATTTAAAACGTTGAAATATATTGAATTTTCTAAATCCTAACCTACAAAAAGTTTAAGCGAGGCGGAAAAATACGAATTTTGGTGCTGCGGGAAATGAATTTAATGCAACAAATAAGTTTTACATACATGAATAAAGTAACTTAATATATTAAAATTGTAATTATATAATATTTTAAAATAAATAAATTTCCAAAAATTATATTTTTTGTATTTAAGGTGAAGGATCCTTTTATTTAGAATAATGGTACAATAAAGAGAAAAAATTGTCTTTTATCATTACTAAAATTATAATAAAAGAATGCACGTTGAGACGATGTTTTTTTATTACTATTACCCTAAATTAACGAATGTACATTGAAAAAGTGGACAATACACAAAATCGGTGAGGCTTTTATATGAATCCGCATTCTTAAATAATAGGAAATTTCATATTAGAAATTGATCAAAGTAGTTTATTTACAGATTTATTGACAATTAGTTATTATTAATTATTACAATTAATTTTTCGTTAAAAGTTTAAAGATAGATTAAAACACATCATTCCGATTCAGAAAAACGATATAGTTTATATTTGAAAAAGCGATAAAATAATTCGGATTGATATTTTCACTTCAGATCCTTATATTTTCTTGGTACCATAGTTTATATCGTGGATAGGATTTAAAGATTAAAGTTTTAAAGATTTAAATTTAAATTTAAAGAATATTAAGTAATACGAATTACGCAAAGTATGTCACAAAAAATTGCAGTCATATATATTGTGTATACTCTAGTATATTATGCAGTTTAATATACAATACTGTTTGATTAACCGTTTGATATAGGAAAAGTGATATCACACAATAAGTGTAAATAGGCATTTTTGTCTAGAAATTTAAAAATTGCAACATTTTTACATTCTGATCAGAGAGAATGTATTATATTTGTGTAAAATTTGACCCCCTCATTTTTGTTCTAATATAGTTCCATTTTCAAACTTATTTCCAAAGAAATCAATATTTATTTAACCATACATGTAATTGTTAATCTTACATTATCTTTTACGAGTTTTTTATTCGGTTTTCAAGTCTCAAAGTAATGGGCTCTACTGGTCTGAGCAAAATATCCAGTGACAGTCTCATATCTTTAATAGGCTTTATATTATCCTTTATCAAAATGTATTTTCGCAGAATTGTAGTCAAAAGTACCTTCATTGCCATCATCGCGTACACCATTCCTAATAATTAATGAGAAAAATATTTATTTAGATGAATAAAAGCACTACACTGAGAAAAAAATACTTGGAAAACAATAAATATATTTTTGAATCAATAAATCTCTTTCAAAAGCAGATATTTTATTGATTCAAATGTAATTACTTTAAAATGTATAATATCACTATTATATGAAAATGATTAATTTTTGTTTCATTAAAAATTCATTTGAATCCATAAAATATCTGCTTTTGGAAGAGATTTATTGATTCAAAAGTATATTTATTGATTTCCGAGTATTTTTTTAATAAAAAATCTATATTAAAAAAATTGCACACCTATGCAGTTTCTGGGTCCACCACTGAATGGAAGATAGGAATATGGATGTCGTTTGGCAACTTCTTCTGGTAAAAATCTATCCGGATCAAATTTAAGAGGATTTGGCCAAATATTTTCATTCCTATGAAGTGTCCATATTGAAATAATTGCTAAACTAGTTTTTGGTAAAGTGTGATCTCCTATAATGAAACTATACTAATAAATAATATACTTGAGCAATAGGGAAACATTGGACGGATAATTAATTATATTTAAATACGACAAAAGATACAAAATTTCATGATTTAAAAATATTTTAGAAGATTTCGAGTAATTTTAAGAAATTTCAAGGGATTTTACGAAAGTTATTAGGGTTTTTTTGGAATTCCAAGGAATTTCCAGAGAATTTTCTTATAATTTTAATCAGTGAAAAATCTACTGGGAAATTAATGAATTAATAAATTAATAGATTAATAAATTAAATCAAAGATTGTTGTACGTAATAGGTACATTTTTAATATACCAATCTTAATAGCTTCATCCACTTGACGTCCAACAAGTGGAACAATGGGAAAAATCCTCATGGTTTCTTTAATTACTCTTTCCAAAATAATTAAGTGATGCAGATCTTCGGGTTTCACGGGAAAATCTTTTGGATCTTCAGACCCATAGATATTGTAAATTTCCTCATAAACTTGGTTCTAGAATAATTAGTAGTTTTTAATTTACCTGTATATTATATAAATTAAATATTATAATATAAAATATTATATATAAATTAAAAAGTAATTTACCTGTATATCTGGATGGGAAGCTAGCATAAGTAAAGTAAAAGTAGAGGCTGAAGAATTGGTGTCGTAGCCCTAAAAATAAATTTTTTATCAGAATATTTAATTTGATTTGGATTAAAAATAAAAAATACTAATATAATTACTGCAAACATTAATGTGTCCACTTCTTCCCGAAGTTCTCTATCAGACAATTTGTTTTCCGACATCATTAAATCAAGGAAAGGTTTCTTTTTCATTATATCACTTTCTTCTGGAATTTTTGTAAATGCACTGCCAGCAATCTTTTTCTTTTTCGCGTGGATTACCTAATTTTGAATATTATTATATAATATTCAATAATATAATATATAATAATAATAAATATAAAGAAAAAAAGCGAACCTCGTTTGAAACTTGGTGTACCATTTTTATAGATGATTCACTCTCTTTGGATAATTTCGTAAAGTTGAAAATAAAATCAAAATGCAACCACAGCTTCATTGTTCTTTCGACAAAAACTTTCATTGCTCTGCAATTAAAAAACAAAAAAAAAAGCGACACAAATTAAAAACAAAACAAGAATTGGTTAACAGATAATATATAAATATTATTGAAGTGCATACGTTTTAATTGCGTGGAAATATTTTTGGCTCACTTTCTTATTGCACATCGTTGAACTGCCCATTACGCTTTCTACGGAAAAATAAATTCTTTGATGATTCTTATTTAAAATAATTATAATCTTGTTTAAAATAATCGTAATTTCGTTTAAAATTATTCTGGATAATTTCCTTACCACAGAGAAAATTTAATGTACGAAATGCGACAATTTCTGATATTGCAAATTCTTCTCCATTGACATTGCTCACTATTTCATCCGTAAGCACAATCGATTGCTTTTGAAAAATCTCGACAAATGATTGAAGAACTTTTTGATTGAAAGCGGGCTGAATTATTTTTCGCCGGGTGTGCCATATTGAAGCTGTAATAAATATAACAGTAATATATAGTAATATAATATATATAATAATATATATATATATATATTTCTTTTTCCTTAGGAAAAAATATTTTTACCCAAAAACCAAAACCAACATGTTTTTAAATTTTGTTATAATATTGATTTTTCACCTGGTGCTGTTAATAATCCATTTCCTGCCCAGGGCTTAGCGACTTCATAAACAACAGGTTTGTTCATATTAGCTTTACTATTCAGAATTGTCTAGAAATTTCAAAGATATTTTCAAGAAAAATTCTGCAAATCTCATTTTATTTATTAATATATCATATATTATAATTTTTTTCTACTTCTTTTACCTTAATTTCTTCAGGATTGTAAGTAACAATGGCAAGCCAACTACCTATTTTAAGTCGGAATGGAGAAGGATAAGTTGCAGCAAGTTGAGTGAATTTAGTCAGCATTCCTGTAAAAAATTCGAATTTTTATTTAGCAAACTGCATTTTTTATCCTTGAAATGCATTAGGAATAATAATAAAATAATAATAAAAATAATATAATAATAATAATAATAACAATAATAATAATACCTTCATAATTCAATCCCAAGAAGAGATAAGCATCTCCAAAAATTGGGATGCTGAATGGTCCAGGAAACCGTGAAGCTAGTTTTCTCAATTTTGAATCCCAGATGAAATTGATAAGAATGACAATAAGTGCAAAAGCACTTGCAAAAATGAGCAACGCGCTCATGAACATTGTTTTAAAAATGTTCAATTGTTTATCACTTTATACCACAAAATCTAATTTAATGAATATTTGAAAGAAAATTTGAAAATTGAACAATTGAAATTCTATATATAATTAATGAATTGTATAACTATATTTCCGGAAATATTCGAACTTTTGCTAGCTTTAGTTCCTCTTCTACTGAATGAATAGGAGGAAAGTTGCAAGTTGTATTTATAAGGACTCGTAAACAAAATAAAAATAAAAATTTCATAAATTTATCCTGACATTTATACCTGCATGTGGACAAACTGTGCGTTCATTGTTTTGTCCTAATTCTATATTAAGAGCTGAGCTTGCAAAAATTAAGTCAGTTTTAGAGGAAATACTGCTGGACTGGTATTTTAATACGTAATTCAATTTGAATAAATAATAAGACACCCAGCTTCCTTATAAAGAATTATAATTAAAGAAGTCTTGTTTTTAGATTTCCTAGTCTTAAAACATGACTAAAAACTGACTTAAGACTGAAATTCAGTCCTTGTTTTTTCTGTGAATATTATTGTATTTCACTAAAATTTAAAAAAAAATGACTCAAGGACAAAAAATTAAAAAATCAGAGTAAATTTTTAAAAGCAGTTATAATCATTTTATCAAATTATATAATGATATTTTTCTAAATTGAGTTTTTTCAAGATTCTCTAAATTTTAATCCCCCACAAAGATATAATGATCGTTCCTTGACATGATAATACAAAGATAGTCAAAGTAGATAAATCAATGCTTATATATAATCAATGTATATATATAAATCATGAGCATCTGAAAATATGGAAGCAATAAACAACCAATCCAATAAGATAACGTTTAACTCAGCGCTGACAGCGATTTTCTCACTATGGGGAAATAGCGATTCTATAATTGCCTGTAGTAAGATAAATGTTTTAAAAAAAGGCAAAAACACATTCAATTTCCTTTCACCGTCACGCATGGGACACGTAATAGTACAACAGAGAGAACATTACCGGCTTAACATTACACTCGTAATCGTGCATCCATGTGGAATATAATGCTCGATGCTGTTTATGGTAAATAGCAGCAATAAATCGAGCGTATCTATAAATATAGTATATGTATTTCTGATTTCATGCACACTTCATTTCAATACAATGGATTTGAGGAAATATTTTTGTTAACTGGCGAAATAGAGGTGAATAATAATATTTTAATCGTCTTGGAGTATCTTCCGACTGCTCGATGATCATTCGACATTTCAATGCTTCGAAAGTGCAGGGATGCGTTACGTAATGTTCGTGAGCAATGTAAACAAAGCATGAGTCTTGAGAATAATAATAATAGGTGATGAACTGATGAAATTGAAAAATACTGTTAGAAATGTTGAATTTTTAGAAAGAGAAGAGAAAAAGTAGGTATTCCAAAGCTGAGGAAAAGACTTATTTATGAAAATTTTGCGTAGAATCATATTTGTTTTCCCGTAAACGGAATTTGTTGCATATTTTATCTACTGCTTCCTACTTATAAAGAAAGAATAAAGCGGAACGAATTTTCGATATCCTCTGCGATGCTGAACAAATTCTCTCAATCAGTTAAATTCACGGTCATGTACGCTCTTTAATCGAGAGGTTAATGCCACCGAAAAAGTTAAAGGAACTAGAGCAATGTTCTTTTACATATAGAAGAAAATACCTACATTTAAAAGTAGGTTTTTAGGGATTTTAAGTGATTACTAAAGATTTGTACAATATTGAAAAGATTTAGTTGAATTTTAAAAGGAATTCATGGAATTTTAAGAGATTTTTAAGGAAGTTTAGGGAATTTTAAGGGAATTTTGAAAAGTTTTCAAATGTGATAAAGCTTTTTTTACGTATTTTAAGGGATTTAAAAGTTTATCGTGAAATTATAAAAGATTTTAAGAAACTCGTAAGAATTTGAAGAGATTTTAGGAAATTGTAAATATTATGATAAAAATTAAAAGAATTTTAAAAGGCATGTAAGATTTTTAAGAAATTTTAATTACTTTAATTACTTTAAAATGATTTTAAAGAATTTATATTTTCCTTATGGAATTTTAAAGAATTTTACAGTAATAATTTTAATTATTGAATTAATTCAAGGAATTTCTATAGATTTTAAACGATTTAAAAATATTTTAACTATTCTAAGGATTTAGTAAGT
>UCOH01012589.1:0-20268 GCA_900474275.1 Synergus japonicus
ATCCTATGTAGGATCCTGCGAAATTTAATAAATGGAAATTATTCATATATAGTTTCTTGTATAGGAATCTCTAAAGGTTCCTGTGCAGTTTCCTTCAGGTAGTTATTCCTACATAGTTTCCTATCTAGGAATCTTTACAGGATCCTAGATATTTAAAAAAATATATGTTTAAAAAATAATAATTTGCGGGATCCTCGAGAAGAACCAGTATTGGACCCTGTACAGCTTTTTTTGCTATGAAAAATCAGAAAAATCTGCGGCTGTTGATCCGGTATTCGAACACCCGAATACATATCTCTATGCCTTGACCCTAATAACTAATCCCCGCGGCTAACTTTGCAGATGGTATATTGTACAAAAATCCCAGTAAAGTCTCACAAAAGATCATAAGATCTACAATTCTACCATGTAATTTAATTCATAATATTAAAATTTAAATGTTCGGTCACATGATCTAGAGCTATTTTGAAAATGAGTAGGTGGTGATGTGAATAAGCCTTTATTTTCTATCATTCGCGCAATAAAGATGAACACACATGTGCGCTCATCACAGAGTGAAAGATTTTCCCTTTTGCAAGCGGAAAATCTTTCACTCATTTCCATTGCGCAAGCAATTTTATTGCAGAGGTATGATAGCACCTTCAAGTGTGAAATTGTGATTTGCGAAAGATTCTATTGACATTTGAGAGAAACATTTCTTGACATTTAAGAGACTCGAGTGTATGAGAAGAAGTCATCATGTAAAATTGTAAATATTTAAAAGGAGACTAATATTGTCAGATCACGTGACCCAATCATATGGTTGCGTTTGCAGCGCCTCTGTAGCTCATAGGAAAAGTGGCAAAATAGTGCACGGTAGTGGTAGGTGGTTGGTGGAGGTGGTAATAGAGCAGTAGCAGTAGTAGTATTAGTAGTAGTAGTAGTATACTAGTAGTAGTGTAGTAGTAGTAGTAGTAGGGGCAGTGTTCTCATATCTGAATCTGAGGCAAGCGCCGAGCGGAATCAGTTGGAAATCACTAATCAGTATCCATCCAGACAGAGCGCGGGTGATGGAGTGATGTACTAGTGGCCAGTGTATTTGCCAATACATATTCTGGTATTGCAGACTGCCTGCCTGCCTTCTGATTTCAGACTTTTGATTTCTACTCGTGTTACTTTTTGACTGTCGTGTGTTTCAGTAAAGAATAATCGCTCGTTATCCGATCCGGTGAGAGAGGATATATATATTATATATATCAATTGCGAACAGCAAGTTAAATTAACTAGAATTAAATCTCATAATCGCGTTGCGTGGCGTTTTTCACATATTTCAGCGCCAGACGATGGCGGCCACGAATAAAGATGACAGTGTCGAAAGTGTGCAGTTTTTTGAAGGCGTTGAGAAGCTCCTTGAGATTTGGTTTACGAGCAGCGACGGCAACGACAAACAACGAGATCTTCGACAAATTCCCCGGTAAGTGATGTATACGTTTCGCAGTTTCGCCGTCTCGTAGTAGTCTGCTAGCCTGTACACATTATACACATATATATCATGAAATATATATATACTTCATCATCACAATTGTCACCTATAAGGAGTATTTTTATCGTATTTTTCACAATTAGATCGTTGCAATTTGTCATTTGAAACTTTTTTTAAATCAATATTTTTCAACACTGGTTTTTGCTTGATGTCTTTGTGACTAATATTACAACATCATCCAATTCAAAAAGGGACTATATTAAAATTCAGTGCTTAATTAATGCTAATTTATGCTAATTTCTAAATTTTGTGCGTAATTTTTCGAAAAAATGCTATTTCAAAAACTTGCAAATTATTGTTCGGAAAAAATTCTGCTTTACACAGAAATTAAGTGCTCTCAATTCAGCCTATGTAGAAAATTCCAGCATTTTTATTTATTTTTTTTTAATGAGGAATTTTCAGTTTTGACTTTTAAACTATAAAAAAAAGTTCCTTTGCTCCGAAATTTAGTGCTCATTTAGTGCTCTCGATCCAGCTAATTTAGAAAAACCCACCATTTTTATTTATTTTTTTTTTTAATTAGGAATTTTCAATTCCCATGCATTTTCCAGTTGTAAACTTAACACACTATTACTAAAAAAAAATTTCTTTGCCACATAATTAACTACACATTTAGTGCTCTCGATTTGGTCTATTTTGAAAATTATATTTTTATTTTTTTTAACCAATAATTTTTGGTTCTCATACATTTTCTACTTTTAAACTTTTATTCACCAAATTTTTTCTTAGCAATAGAATTAGTGCTCATTTATAGTGCTCCCGATCAAGCTTATTTCGAAAATTTAAGCATTCTTACATTCTCATTAGAGAATGTATTAGATTTGTGTAAAATTTAACCCCCCCCCCTCCCCATTTTTGGTCAAATATCCATGTTTTGTGATCCCCTGAACCTAAAAAAAAACACATATTTTTAGTCGAATACGCGAAGCAAAAAGAGACTCATACTTTTATGAAGTTTCCCTACTTTTTTTTTATCCATCGACATGTTTTTTTTTAACCCATATAATGATAGCTAGATTAACACAGGCATATGAAGATTTTTGTGCTAAATATAGAAAAAATATCCATGAAAATCATAAAAACCATTACATTTTTTTCGATTGATCAAAACTCTTGACAGGATTAACGTATCCCGTAAGATTTATAAAAAATAATTTAATAAAATAAAAGAATAAATAAATATTTCACTAAAAATTAAATAAAGAAGTCCAATACGCTATATGTGCTAACAATATCACCCCTAGTTTTTTTTTAATGATGAATTTTCGGATACTATCCATTGTCCACTTTTAAACTACTAGTTAAAAAAAAGTTTTTGCACCAAAATTAAGTGCTCATTTATTGCTCTCGATACTTAAAGCTTTAAAAGTAGAAAATGCATGAGAATCAAAAATTGTAAAATATAAAAATGTATAATATTCAGAATATAATAAACCGAGAGAACTGAATGAGCACATAATTCTGGTACAAAGAAAAATGTGTTTTGAGTATTTAATTGTTTAAAAGTGGCAAATGCATAGGAACTGAAGAATCATCATAAAAAAAAAATAAAAATCCTGAAATTTATTACATAGTTTGAATCGAGAGCACTTAATTCCTGTGTACAGCAGAATTTTTTTCGAACAATAATTTGCAAGTTTTTGATAGCATTTTTTCGAAAAATTACGGAGCCCAAGAAATTGCAGCATAAATTAGCACTAAGGAAGCACTAAATTTAAATATAGTTGCTTTTTTTTTAATTGAGTAATATTATTATATAATTTCAGTTTTAGGGACATTATAATCTATCATTCTTATCAATAGAAAGTAAAATCATTTGGTCGCCTTTTTCAGTTATAATCGCAAACAAAATTATCAAATACACAAAAAAGTAATCTTTAATCTGAATCTTTTTTTTTTTTTTTTTGATATTTCTGGAGACTCGTGTCAAATGTGCATGTATCTTTTTCGTGAAAGATAACTTAAGGTTACCATATGTTTAAAGGAATTTCGCAGGATATCGAGTGCCAAAACGGCCAAGACCCTAAAAAAAATAAATATAGGATATAAGGTCCTCGTTCCTATTGACCAGAACGTATAGTGGCGTGAAATCGGAAAAAAATTCGGTGAGAGTAGTTTTTTTTTGTTTATTTAATTTTTATGTTAATTCAAACTGCGAAAAAAATGTCGATTTTAAAATTTTTATTTTTTATCTTCTAAGACAAAATTTTTCTTATCTTTTCGTCGCCTGGATTTAATGCACAAGGGTATAGGAAAGTTAAAAAAAAATTGGTAAAATAAAGTTGAGTACGCTATAACTAAAAAATAAAAAATATGAATTAATTATAAAATCTAAAATATTATAATTATATATTATCTTAAATTTTAAGCATTAAATTAATCAGAAAAAGTATTAATTATTCGATAAAAAAATTTTTAATTAGCGTACTCGTCAGTTTCGAGATCTAAAATGATTTTCAATAAAAATTTAAATTTCATTAAATGATTCCTATTATCTTAACCATTTCCTTTTTCATTTACTTCTCTTTACTTCCCTTTATAATATTTTAACAATACAATAGTTAATAGTTAATTAATAGATTAATAGATTAACTTTGATTGATACTTCAAGAACTATCGAATACGCTAAATAAAATTTTTATCTGAAATAATTAATACTTTTTCTTATTAATTTAATATTAATTAAGCGAAATTTTGAAGAAAAAAAAAGAGTGAACAAATATTTTCGAACAATTTTTAACAAAAATTTTGAAGAAAAATTTCGAATTAAATTACAATTTGCCTTTAAACATAAACTTTTCATATATTTTTTTTTCGAGAATTTTCAATTTCGATGTTTTTAGTTTCCTTCGGGAATTTTTAAGTTTTAGTACATTGAAGTCGTCATCACATCATAATTAATAATTAAGTTGAAATTTTTTACAGTGTGTTTTGTAGTGTCTACTATCGTAGAATTAATAAGAACTAAAAAATTCGACAAATAAACAGTGAAAGTAAAAATGTACCAAAAGTTTTTAACGTTCAAATGAACGAAATATTTGTTCCCAATTATATTTTATCCATAACTGTTATTTCAACTAAAGATAACCATAGACATTATAAATGTCTTCCATACTCTTACTTAGAAAATTATTGGTAATGCAAATAAATTAATGTTTTAACACTGTTTATAGTTTAAAATACAATCAATACAAAAATTCGTTCATATGAACGTTCAGAACTTAAGTCACATTAAGATGTGTATTTACAAAACACGTTAAATATCAATGTTTTATTACAAGATTAATAACATTCGAAATAATGAACCTTTTTTAAATTAATGAGTGTGGGACCTCAAATTTACTGTACTTCTGAAACATTGTAGGCTTTCATACGATCTTACTGAATCAGTTAAATAAATCCTAAAACGTCAGGATTTTTTGTAAAAATAACTGAAATAATTTTATTCAACAATAATGAAAATAAAGATAATAGAGATAAGGTTTAAAATTACGTGCACATCTTACGTGCAAAGATCTTTTCTTTTTCCGACAGAAGTACAGAATTCAACTAGCATTGCTTTAGGTCCTCTAGGTCTAAGATAACATACCTGAACGTCTGAACTTTCCTTTTCACTTTATTTACAACCCTTGGGTTTTCCCCTTCTGTTAGTCATTTGGTAACATAGCAGAAATAATCTGTTATATTTACAGCTCATAAAATCTGTTGATTTTGAGCGATGACAGTTTGTAAATTTAAGGAGGAATCCTCGATACTGCCGAAATCAATAGACTGCGTAGTCGTAATACCTACACTCGTATGACTTATTGAGTTTGAAATCTGTGAACATTACGGGCGCGATCGATATAGATCTCAGTCACCATTGATTGATTCAAACGCCGCGCGAATGCTCTACTATTGCGTGAAAAATACATTTTTTTTATAAATGTCAATATTTAGGACCAGATAAAGGTACCACAATGCTTTAGCTTCAATTTTAGAAATTTTCAATTTGATATCTCAATAAATGTAGACTTAAAGTTGCAGAGAAAAATGTATTTTTTTCTGTTATACATATAGTTCTTTTTTCTATGTTCTTTTACTTGAAAAACTTACAAAATACATCATTTACGTTGGAGCCCCTTTCATAAGAAGACACGACCGCGAAAATAAATCAGTCAAAAAACTTTGTGCTACTCGGACATTCTTTGATATTGAGCACTGTAGCGCCATTCTAAATATAAAGTACTTGTGCAATATATTTAACTATTTGTATGATGACACTGAAAACACATGTTATAATTTAAGGAAACGATTCACACGTGCACTTTAATTTTGCAATATGTAAACATCTTTGAAAAATTATCTAAAATTTTTTTTTCAGACAAAAATGGGAATCCTTGCTGAAGATCGTGCGCTGCGAGATTATCAGCTTTTGTCGAAACGACCAGGTTGATGCTTACGTTCTCAGGTAATTATAACGATTAAATGATATTTATCCAGCAGTTTAGTTTACGTAATGTAATCAGCTTCTCGATTTTCTCGAACAAAATAATTTGTAGTGTAGATTTCCATTGATTAGATTTCAAGGTTTCAAATAATTTAAGGGCATGTGATACTTTACCATCAGAGCAAGTTAGTTTCGTCAACTTTGAACTCACAATAATAAATATTTCTTGCCAAAAATTTTAAGTCGCAATTATTTATCTATTTTAATCTTTTTTTTTTTCTCAAGAAGTTCAGCTTTAAATTCTCCAGAAATCTGTTGTAGAGGCCGATTTTTGAAATTTTCTGTATTTAAATTTTTATAGAGCTGCAAATAGCAAAGAAAATGTTTATTTTTTGACTTTATTTTTAATTTTCTGTAACAATATTTCTTAGTGGAATCAGGCCTCAAGTTTGATACAAAAGGGTCAGTGGATGAAAAAACATTTGTTGATATGTCAAGTTATTTTTTATAAATAAATATTGACAACAAATAAACAGTATGGTGGATTACGTTTTTGTAAAATATATTTATGCATCAAAATCGTTCGTTCAGAGTAACGAGGTGAAATGTGATCATGAAAATGTGGTATCCGATATGTTTTGTTAACTTTATCGACAATCCTATCATAAAACAGCTGTGTAACGAAATACCTCGAAAATCTCGCATACATTGTTGTTGCAAACCTGATTGGCTTTTGAATGACTTAAAGTTGAATGGAGAAAAACAAACTAATGGCATAAAAAAATTCCACGAAAACCTTTGAAATTCATTAAAGACATGCGATAGTTTCCTATAAGAGCAAATTAGTTAAACCAATCATATGAACATTCGAAATAATAACTATTTTTAGCTAATAAGAGTCAATAAATAAATAAACCTTTGTCTATATAAAAAATATTTATTATTATGAATGTAAATTGGTTTAACTAATTTGCTTTTATTGTAAAGTATCACATGCCCTTAAAATTCTATAAAATTTTTTAAAAATCAGAAAATCCTATTAATAAGCCACTTTTGAACAATTAGCGAACAAATAAATTAAACTTGAATAACTTCTGATCTTAGATACACATGAGAAAATTAATGTTCACTTTTTGACCCCAAAGTAATCTCCTTATTTATCGCAATTATAATAGTATAAAATAATAAAAATAATTTCAAATAATTACTTCTGTGAAAAGATAATTCTAATCTAACAACAACTTTCCTCCTCAGTGTCAACTGAAATTTCATTAGGGGCCGTTCATTCATTCCGCATTACGTAATGTTCTTTTGTGGCAAATTTAACATTTTAACTCCTATTCAAGAATATAATGCTTCTTTTGCCTTTTTTTGCATGTCTGTTATTAATACATGGACGGCCTATTACAACATATACTTAATCACGCTTAATCATTTGCGCGTGACAGATTTGTTCCTCCTTTTTTTGGCGAGTAATGATAACCTGATAACCTACATTATCTAATGATAGAGTGACAAGAAAAATTGTGTATGAATGACCGTTATCAATAGTACATTATACATTTTCATTCATTAATATTATTTCCTTAAAAATACAAGGGTAAAAAGCATAGAACAATTGAGTTGCAAAATTTTTAATGACTTTTATTCCTTATCTTAAAGAAGAAATGTTACCAATATATCGAACACATTGTTTTCGAAAACCTGATTGGTTTAGAAATTACGCGAATATGTGTGAATATACCGAATTTTAAAACTATCTTCAGATTATTTTTGTTTTGAAAACGATTAGTAATAAAAAGGTTATATAAAGATATAAAATAATTTAAAGTAATAAAAATAAATATTTTTATGTGAAAAATAAATTATTAATGAAGCAAAAAAATATTTCAAAATATATACTATTTAAGGTTAGTGAATATTATTCGAGGAATTAAAAAGATTACTTATAGTAAGATTTCATTTGTTTTTTTATATCAGTTTTGAATGGATTAATACTCGTATTTTTAATATAATATTAAAACTTTTATGTCATCGTTTTCGTAATTGAGTAACTTGCACACATCCACACTAATTTGAAATTAATTTCGTTTTACATTTTCTACAACTATTTTCTTTGTCAAAACGATTACTAATAACAAGGTTTCAAAATATATACCTAAGGTTAGTGAATATTATTTGAGAAATTAAACATATTTTAAATTAAACAGTAAATTTTCCAGTATTTTTTTATATCACTTTGTAATACATTAATATTGTATAATATATTCGCATATTTATTATTTGCAGATCAGTTACCATCAGAATTATCAGATTTTATGGGATTATTAAATAATTTTAACGGATTTGACTATATATTTTGTGGAATTTTAAGTAACTTGAGAAACTTCTAAGAGATTTTTAGGACTTCTTAAAAGTTTAAAAATTAGTGATTTACATTTAATTAAGTTGAAAAGACCAAGTTTCTACCTCCAAAAATAGCTAAACAGTGCATTTGTTAATTAAATTTGTTTTAAAAAATCATCAATTATTATTGAATGGCTAAATCGGATAAGTAAGTGACATTTCTCTATTTTTGACCTATTCCGTAAAGAAACTTTATTTCATCATAAATATCTGATTTGGCCAATTGTTTATAAAATAACAAATTATTTATTGTCTTTCATGAATTTAGTTAAAAAACTGTCTCTGCCTATAAATTATTAATATTTAGTGCGAATCAATTGACAAATTACTGCCACAATCCCCATGAATCCATTTTCACACACTTATTTGTTTATAACAAATTTAATAAATTTGTAAACAATTGCTAAGCTATTAGACAAATTTCCTGGATAGTTGCTTCATTGACTCTAGGTATTTGGGATTCAAGCCAAGTATTTCACAAACCCCTATACTCTTCAAAAGAAAATATTTTTTTTGTCATTTTTGTTATTAAATAATAAAAAAAAAACTTTAATTATTATTTAAAAAATTCATTAAAAAATTTTAATGCCATTAAACTATATAATTAGTGGTCTAAGTGACCACGATTATTAAACAAATCCATAGCCAATAGGGGAAGCTAGAATACTGGCTTTATTTGATTTTATTTCACTTTAAGATATTTATTCGATACAATCGAAACCTCTAGTTTATAATAGGATTGAATAATTAATATTACCAATGTTTCAAAGTCAACTGGGAAGTACATATACAATTTTTGATAGGAAAACTGAGATACAGCCTGAAATTTATTTGGTCACCCTGCATCATAAACAGTTAATCTACGTAATATGTAATTAATCCTATTTAATCCAAAATATTTTTGTTGTATTACAGCGAGAGCAGCATGTTCATTTCGAAACGCAGACTAATATTGAAGACATGCGGTACTACTACGCCGTTACAGTGTTTGGAACCACTCTTAACTCTTGTTGAGCGTTTTGCCGGTTTTGACACAGTTGAGGTATATATGTTGTTTATTAATATTTAATTTAATATAAAAAACACTTTCAGAAAATTATCTTGGTGAGGATGATTTAAAAAATTGTTGGTACTAATTGTAATTACTAATTACTAATTGAAATAATTTAATTTTCATTTTCTCTTTTTTTAATTTTCTTTAAACTAAACTCTTTTAAGGGCATGCTCTGCCTCGTGGTTTGTAAAAATTTCTTTTCGAAGTCACCACGGCCAAACGAAATAATATATCGCTTTCAAACTTTGGGATATGGGAAATGAGACACTAAATTGCGTTTTAAAATTTAATTTGAGTGGCAATTTTGAAAAAAAATCCAATCCCTACCTTACCGACTTAGCTTTTTTTTTCAAAATTTCTACTCAAATTAAATTTTAAAACGCAATTTAGTGGATCATTTCCCATATCCCAAAGTTTAAAAGCGATATATCATTTCGTTTGGCCGTGGTGACTTCGAAAAAAAATTTTCACAAACCACGGGGCAGAGCATGCCCTTAAAATCCGCAAAGAAAATTTTAAAAAGTTCAAAATAAAAAAAAAAGTGTTTTCGAACAAACTTTTTTTATTTTTACAAAAATTTATGACTAGATAACCATACCTTAGCATATTTTCTGTAATTTTAGAAATTTTTGTTATTAAAAGAAGTTAATTTACAAAATATAAGTTTTTCTATAAGAAGGAAATATTTTAGCGAGGAAGAAATTGAAGGATATCTTCACCATATTACAATAAATCAGAAAAAAATCGAAGGTGGTCTTTTTGAGAAAATTGACTTTACTTTTTTCAAAAAATGTACGCCATTTTGGTAATATTCAACTTTTTTAAATTTTCTTTATGGATTTTAAGACAGCTTAATTCTCCCTATACAAGTTCCTCCAAAGAAAATTAAATTATGACAATTGGTTCCCAAGATAAAATCTTTTTAAGAAAAATTTCGTTAATTTTTACATAATTCACCTGAATATTCATTTAACCCTAAGTTCGTTGAAAAAATTGAAATCGTGAAAATGTTGACAAAAAAAAAAATATGTGTCTCATATTTTACCTTGGAAAACAATATTTTTCAGCCCCAAATAATTTCGTGACATCACTATGTTCAGACTGTTCGATTTCATATGAAATCGCTCATTTAGAATTTCTTAACATTTCTAAAGCTTTTTTGAATCCCTTAATTTACAAATTCCTTGAAATTCCTCAAAATTACTTAAAATGTTTAAACAAATTTTTAAATCCCTTGAAATTCTTTTAAAATATTTGAAATATCTTGAAATCTTATAAAATCGTTTTAAGGGCATGCGTTACTTACCATATGAGCAAGTTTTTAAACCCGGGTTTTTTCTACTATTTTTAAATTTAAAAAAAAATTGTATTTAACATCCGTCAAGAACGTGAACACGGACGGATGTTGAATAAAATTTTTTTGAAAATGTACAAATTGTAGAAAAAAAACCCGGGTTTAAAAACTTGCTCATATGGTAAGTAACACATGCCCTTAAGGCCATATAAGACTTACCCGATCCCTACTTTACCGACATTTTTTGTCTGCAACGCTATGTCTACATTTATTGAGATATCAAATTGAAAATTTCTGAAATTGAAGCTAAAGCACTAAGGTACGTTTATCTGGTCTTAAATATTGGCATTTGTAAAAAAAAATTTTTTTGAAAAATTATTTTTTTTATTTTTCAAAAATTTAAGACCAGATAAACATACCTTAGCATATTTTCTTTAATTTTAGAAATTTTCAATTTGATACCTCAATAAATGTAGACGTAGCATTGCAGACAAAAAAATGTCGGTAAGGTAGGGATCGGCTAATTCTTACATGGCCTTAAATATCTTCAAATATTTTTACGTCGTTCAAAATTTCTTAATATATACGTTTAAATTTTTTATAATTCTTTCCCATTATTGTCCTCTATATTTTTTTAAATCATTCAATATATAGATCTTGAAATCTTGTTAATTATTTTCATCTCAACTTGAATTATTTTGCAACCTACTTATTTTGACTTGATTCTAATTCTTTTAATTTCTTTTAAATTATTTTCAACTATTTTTAATTGTTTTTTTTCAATTATTTTGTATTCTTGCGTTTTTTTTTAATTCCTCTTGAATTCTTTTAGGTTTTTCTAAATAATTTTCATTTCTTGAGAATTTATCTCGAATTCTTTTGAAATAGTTTCCATTTTTTTTTTTAATTCTGTTAAAATCCTTTGAAATTCCTATATTTGAAATATTTGTTTCTAGAGAAGAATTAAACGCTTTTTAAATGATTTTTCTAATAAATTTGAAGATCAAGTTTCAAGTTTGAATTCTTAATTTAAATTTTATTGACTTGGATTGGAGATAAATTTTGTTGTTGTTTTTAGCAAAATTGTAATCTTTTAAAATTTTAAACTTTTTTAACATTAAAATTTTGTTTACCAATTTTTATTTTTAAAAAATCACCTTTTTTAATGGCAATTGCTACTATGATAACTGGAAATAATACGTTTGTTATTTTTTTTAACACCATAGGGTAGTTAAAGTTCCAAGCCTCTTAATCGGATGTATCAACTTAAAGTATTCAAGCATAATACTAATTGTAGAGTTTCGGGACAATTCGGTTGTTGCAATTTGCAATCTGACTGGAAATGTGTGTGATTTTCCACCGACCCATTAAAGTTGAGAAGTACTTAGCTATATAACTTGACCTAGTGCATGGATAAGTGATATATCTATATATAGGAAACCCCTAGTATACAGAACACATCTCCACCTCTTGGTTTATTGATCTTTCTTAACCATGGCACTGCGTATGAACTCTCTTCTTTTCGCATCACCTTTGTATGATCATGCACCAGATATCAATTATTCTCTAATAGAAACTTAAAATTTTCATCTTATATAGATAAACTGGAATCAGTGGTGAGGATAAACAAAGCTCCATTTTACAATTTTTAAAATACTAGCAATTATGATCCGCGCGATTAACTTCTCGTTTTTACACACTTTTTACTAATAGAAAAAATAATTGAGTAGTTTTAATTCTTGAAATATAAAATCTTGTAGTTCTTTATCTAATTTCAGGAATTTTTATAAGTTTCATAAAATTCCTTAAAATGACTTTATTATCCTTAAAAATCTGGTGAAATTCCTGTCAATTTCATGAAATCACTTGATATTCCATAAAATTTCTTAAAATTTCTCAATCTATCGCTATAATATTGACATACATCGTTTAGACACAAAGAATCTTCATTTTCTTTACATCAGCTTTAAATTTTAATTATTTCAGAAATTATATTCGAAAAATTAGTTTTTAAAAAATACAATTAACCATAACTTTCTTATTTCACAATTAAATGCATTCATCATACAGGTCAATCGATTCGTCTCCACATAAAGAATATTCATTTTCCTTACGTCAACTCAAGATTTTGATTATTTTAAAACATAGAGCGAAAAATTAACTTTCAAAATTATAAATAAACATAACTTCCTTATTTTTTAATGAAATGCATTAATCATATAGGTCAATCGATTCGTCTCGATGAAAGGAATCTTCATTTCCCTTACACCAGCTTTAAATTTTCAATATTTCAGGAGTTATAGTGGAAAAATGAATTTTACGAAAATTATAAAAGTACATAAAACTTTTAAAATTAAATATTTTGTGAAACCCTTGTAAGAAATTCAACTAGGTATATAGTGGAATAACTATGCAAAATTTCATCAATTTATCTTCACGCGTTTTCAAGAAATTGCTGGATCGTGACACACACACACACACACATCCGGACATTTTTTCAGATCATCATATTAGATATATTGCCCTTGAAATATGTTCAAAAAAACCTTTTTTAGGAAACTGGATTTTGTCACCACTACAAAGCTTCCTTTATGAGGAAGCAAAATGACTAAAATTCCTATGAAATCCTATGAAATTCCTTTAAATTTCGCAAAATCAATTGATATTTCTTAAAAATACTCAAAATTCAATGGAATTTCAGTAAATTCTTTAAAATTCTTGAAAATCCAATGTAATCTCACCAAATCTTTAAAAATTTCGGGAAATAAATGTCCATAAAATTACTTAATATCTCAATTAAGAAATTAAAAAAATTAATTAACTTTTACTCATCTCTCAAATTTTTTATGGCTTGTTTAGAAATGAGTTAATCCTAGAATTAAGAGTTATATAATTTATGAATAATTCGTAAAATACAAGTGAATTATTTTTCAATCTGTGGAACTGTTTTAAAATAGTTTCGAAGAAAATATTGCAAAAGATTATAAATGATTTAAGGCATTTTCCAAAGATTTAAAAAAAAAAGAATTCTTTTGAATATAACAAAATTTTAAAAGATTACAATTTTTTAAACAATTTTTCAAAATTTTAATAAGTAAATTGAAGGGATTTTAATAAATGTCAAAACATTTCGTGGAATTTTTTAGTTACATAAATTATTAAATAGATTGGAATGGATTTTGTGGAATTTTAGGATGTCAAAAGATTTCAAAAGTGAATTTTGAGGGATTTGAAATGATTTTAAGAGATTGAATAGAATTTCTATAGGAAATTAAGGAAATTAGAGAATTAAATTAAGGATGGTCGATGTTTTGATTCGATTCTACGAAGATCGATTTTTTTTACCTGATTAATAATTTATTATTGTTTCTCTAATCTGAAAAAAGCAATCCTAATTTTATTGAATCATTATAAACATTAGCTCATTTTCTTCAATGTAAACATTTTCTAAAATTCTGTTTATTAATAGAGTTTTTTATTTTTCTTTTTTATTAAATTTATTAAACAAATATTGAATGTTGTATAGTTTATTTAAAAAAATATATTTTTAATAAAATTAATTTTGGTTTTATTTTTTTTCTTTGTATGAATCGTTCTTTATAGTTTAAAGTGAAATCAAGAGGTCGAACACGAAAACATTCTTAAAGTAATATACAAAGTACAAAGATATTAATATAAACTTTACAGTAATACTTCATATTTATGTCAGAAACTTTATCATAAATTATGCAATTAAAAAAAAATAGTAAAAAAACCTTGTTCCTTATTGGAAAATCTAGTATTTTTCTGCATATTTTCTTTTTTTCAATAATATAAACATTTTTTTTCTTTGATCATTTATATCCAAAAAATTTTATCTTCATTTAATTTTTAGGAATTTTACAAAATTTCATAGGTTTTTAAGATATTTTAATAGATTTAATGAGATATCGTGGAACCTTTAATAACTTTAAGGAATTTAAAAGGGTTTTTAGAATTTTATTGAGATGTTAAAAATATTAATTGATTTCACAGTATTTGGAGGAATCTTATAAAATTTCAAAGGATTTTACGAAATTGCATGAAATTTTAAATAATTTTCAGAGAGTTTATGATATTTCATAGGATATTAATTAATTTTAACGACATTTATAATTTTGAGGGATTTACGAGATTTCATTGAAATTTAATTAATTTCAAGGGATTTCATGGAATTTTAAGTCATTTTAAGAGTTATAACAATGGTTTGTAGAATTTTATGGAATTCTATGGCACGTTAAGGAATATGAAGTAGTATTAAATTATTTTACGAAGTTTAAGGAAATTTCACCAGATGTTGAAGGATGTTAAGGACATTTTAAGACATTGTATGGGATTTTAAGTAATTTTGAAGAGTTTTAAAGAATATCAAGGGATTTTACGGAATTTCATGGAATTTTAAATACTTGTAAGATATTTTAGGGGACATTAAGTTATTTTAAGGACTTTCAAGGGATTTTACGAGATTTCTTGAGGTTTCATGCGATTTTAAGTAACTTCGTGGGATTTGATGATATTTTTGTGGATTCTAAGTAATTTTAAGGACTTTCATCTTCAGAAATTTTAAGAGATTTATTGAGACTTAATGGGCTTTTGAGTAATTTTGAGTAATCTCAAGTGATTTTACGAAACTTAAAGTAATCTCTTAAGATTATATAGAATTTTAGGTAATTTTAAAGGGTGTATAACAAAAGATTGTCGAGTTTTAAGGAATATCAAGGATTATGAAGTGAATTTATAAAATTTAAAGGAATTTCACCAGATTCTGAATTTTAATGGATTTCATGGTATTTTGAGTAATTTTAAGTAATTTTAACGGTTATAACGGTAGGTTGTGGAATTTTGAAGAATATCAAGTAATTTTACGAAATTTAAAAGACTTAAGGGGTTCGAGGGATTTTACGAAATTTCATGGAATTTTAAATACTTGTAAAATATTTTACAATATTTTACGAGATATTAAGTTATTTTTCAAGAACCTTCAAGGGGTTTTATGAAATTCTATTGGATTGCCAGGAATTTTAATGGATTTCATGTCATATCAGGGGTTTTAAATAATGTTAAGGTATCTTACAGGATTTTATATAGAATATTAAGTAATTTTAATAAGAATTTTTAATTATATTAAAGGGATTTTAAAGAATCTTACGAAACTTATGGAGATTTTTGAAATTAGACAAGGGATTATAAGTTTCTATATTTTAAAAATTATAAATTTCTAAATTATTTTGTATACTTGCAAAAGGTGTGCAAAAATGAGAAACTAATCGCGCGCAGAGCGCCTGAATCATAATTGCTAGTTTTCATACAAATTTAACCTATTTTATGTATAAATCTGATATATATTTATTTTATAATTTACGCGACTCTTATCACTCTTTCCAGACGATTGTAGCAACTGAATACTTGTATTAAAGTTTTCTTTGAATGTCATAGCTAGGCTTTAAGAGTTCTGATAACACATATATAGTGATAATGTACTAAAAATGGACAACCCAATCTTATATATGTATACCAATATACATGTGCACAAAGCATATTGCACAATAAAATTCCACTCTATGGAGATTTAGCTTAATAGCTTCCAGCTTGACTCGTAACATTCTTCAATCAGTCGTTGAACTGTCATATATGTAATGAATAAAGATTACTGATCACATGCACAATTGTACATTAAGTGTCAGATATCGAGATTTGCTAGTTTTATTTAATTTCCTAGTACAGTTATTATCTGCTCTTGAACTCACTTCAGTGTACCTAAATAGTTTCAATATTGCATGAAATTTTTTAAATATTCCTCTTATTATGCATAAAGATCAGAACTGAAAGGCTTGAGATCTGCAACGTGAAATAATGATTTTTAAATTCTAAACATTAAGTTATGAAGGTGCTATTGTTATTATTAAATATTTAATGTAATTTTTCACAAAAATTTTTTATTCTATTTTTATTTCATTGCTAGAAAATTTGCTTATCAAAATTTCATACTTTGTCTAGGAGTTTTCCCTCAAAATAAAATGAAACTAATTAAACTGATTTTAAATATTTTCAAGCAATTTCTGAAAATTGGAGACCCATAGATTGGAACTTATTTTCGGCTTTTTTTTAGACCCAATTCAAATACTAATCAATTTAAAATTAAATTCACGTTAACAAATTTGAAATACCCAGTGTTTGAAACTTGATTTCAGTTCAAATGTAACATTAAAACTTCTAAACTGTTTTGAAATTGCTTTAAATTTCGAAGCTTTCTTATTTCCAACAAAATTAATCAATCCCTTCCAAAATCATAAACTTAATATGGAAGAACATATTTGTAAAGTTTCCTAAACGTCACATTTAAAAAAAACCCTTTCTATTGCACCAAAAATTTGTAAAAAATTTTTGAGTACGTAACTCACTAAAACGATTTATTATTAAAAATTGCAAATTTTTTAAATTTGAAAAAAATATTCACCAGTGAACTGCAGTGATAACACAGGACCACAAATCAAATTTTTACCTTTTAAAATTTGAAGATTTGTATTTTAATCGAAGTGATTAATTGAAGAATAAAATTCAGTTTCAGTTTTGTGTCTTATACGTTTATCTGTAAATTTTTTATTTTATATTATTTTGTGATTTAAAAATTTTTGCGATTTTGTATGCTAATACCGTGTATTTTTCTTTTACAGGATGTTTTCTACTCTCGTAAAAACTATAAGAAACCGGAACTGCAAATTTCACCCCACCAGGCATTTGAAGAAGAAGTCACTTTGCTTGACACTTTTTTTCCTGGTAATTGTATATTTTTATTTACTTGAAAGTATAATTTTAAACAGTGAACATTAAGAATTAGTAGATTGAAAACAAATTGGAAATCAAAATCAGTTCCGGGATTCCACGTAGCAAACATAAGTTTACAAAATTGTTTCTACGCAACACTGTTTGATACGTTATATTCTCTAAATGCAACGTGTTAACGTTACTGTTACTGAAAAAAAAGTAAAACGTTACCTTACTGCTATTTTTTTAAATAACAAATTTTTTATACATCCCTTACGAAAAAAATATAGGAATAAAATATAATTTCCTATAGTTTTCCTTTTTGCAATGACTTTTCTATAATTCTTTTCCACAATCATTTGTCTATAACTTTTTCTATACTGCTTTTCCTATAGAGATTTCCTTGTAATTCTTAGGAAATTATAAAAAAAAATAATAACAGAAATAAATAATATTGAAATATGGATTTTCTTATAATGTTTTTTTATTAATAACATTTCTATAAAATTTTTTTCTAAAATGATAAATTATATCTATTAGAATAATGAATTTTCCATAATTTTTTTCTTTAATGATTTTCCTATAATTATTCTTCTATTAATAGTAATCTCGCGATTACAGAAGTATAGATAAAAATAGATATAAGTAAACTTTCTAAATTTGAATCACTGTTTATCAGATTATGTAGTGAGATAAATGAGATAAATGCTTTGAAATACAATTTTTATATGAATGAAAAATGTTATTTAAAAGTAATTATTTTCAAAATTAATATATTTTATGAAACCACTATCGTTTTAAGGTATAGATATAATGTTTTAACATTTGAGCTATTTTACTGGCAATCATTAAAATTTTTGTTGTTGATAAAATCGCCTTTTTTTTATAAAAAGCCCCCGGGCGATTTTTTAGATGTTATTACTCATTCAGTCAAGAAACAATTTTTTTAAATCTCTTTGCCGAATTATTCAGGAAGAAAGCTACCCTCTATCTGACTGATTCGAACAAACTTTTCAATCCGAATGCATCCAAGGCTAATCCAAATCAACCATATAGTAGTAAATTTTATAAATATTTCAATCAACAGATACCAGTGTGCTAGATTTTCACTGCCATGACAAGTATTAAAATGTTTTCCTATTTTGTAAATGAATCTCCTTATTTCTTATTTTTCTCCTGATAAAATACTATCAACAAAGTTGATTATCCTATCAAAATTTTTGTGTGGAAGAAGACGCAGACAGTTTAGTAGGAGTTTAACCTTTGTATTGGGTAATTATAAATATTATAAAGTACTTCGTGTCAAATTCTTATCACTGGATGATTAAATGAATTTGCGTTTTTAATAAGCTCTTATCTTCCGTCACTCTATCAAACTTAAGTTTTCTAGATAATTTTTTTTTTAATCTCTTATGAGGCCACGAAAATTCGACTCAATATTGAAGTTTATATTGCAATATTAGATTGACCAAGCGAAAAGATTAAAAAAATTAAAGTTCTCTCCAGAAAGTTCCCGAAAACGAGAATGTTGTTAAGAACATTCTCACACAAAAATATTCCAGAATTGTATAATTTAAGGGTTGAATTTATTTTAAATCATGCAGACTGGATATTTTGAACTCACAATATCGTCTACAGATGAAATATGTTATTTTTAATGGATTTTAAACAGTACGCATTTTACCGATTTGATACAAATTTTTATTGAAAAATTATCAGTACTTGAACTTTGAAAACTCGTAATACAAAATGAAAAATTTTTCTGATTTTTGCTTTGAAATGCTGCAGTTCCTAAAACAATATATGTAAATATATGAAAAATTCTTAAAATTTACAAAATGACGGCGGTTTTTTTCTCTTAAAAGCCAACGATTTTATTTCTTGATTTTTTTCAAGATTAGTATTACTATTATGGTGAATATATCCCATAAGAGTTTATCTTGTGCCCACGCTTCAAAGAGGAGAAGCAATTATTTGTATTACTAAAAAATAAATTTTCACATTTTTTGCAAAAAAAGATACGAAAAAAGTCAAAAAAGCAAAGTTGTTTCTTCCAAAAGCACTTTATAGCAAAAATTAGAATATTTTTTCGTAAATTTCATTACCAGTTTTAAAACCTCAAATACTCATAACTTTACCAAAATATTTTTAAATATTTTTAAAAAATCTGCCCGCTTACGCGGGCACATTCTCATGCACACGTCGCGCTTGCGCCCTTCGGGACACTTGCGAGCGTCGCGACGTTTGCACCTATTTGTTTTTAAATTACTACAAAATGGAATGGAATGCTAACAAAAGCTAATTTACTTAAGGTTCTATCGTCCTTAAGGAGCACATTCTCATCAGGGCACTCGCGCTTCGCACTCGATATTTCATTTAAACCTCGCGCTTCGCGCTCGGCTTTGTTTAACAATATTTTTCATGATTAAAACGAAAACTACTCATCCTGTTGAAAAATGGTTCAAGGGGAACTTGTAGATCTTTTTAAGGCCAATAATTATGTTTCTTATCATTTTCTCTGTATCTCGCGTTATTTGGCTCAAAATTTGAATTTTAGATTTTTTAAGGAAATTCAAAAAGTTATTATACCTATCCTACAGAGTGTTCAAAAAGAAACATTTTTCATCTTTAGACTTCTTTTCATATCGTGCGTTGTTTGGCTTCTAATTCAAGTTTTATTTCATTTTTTTGGATTTTCAAAATGTTATAAGTCTTTCAATTTTTTTTTATCCAAAAAAGTCATTCAGAAAAATTGTTTGTCTTTTTGAGTACTACGAACA